>NBNE01001480.1:0-12382 GCA_002215365.1 Phytophthora megakarya | reverse complement strand
CACCTATGACGAACGCTGTCTCCCGAATCGCTCCATTTTTCGAGCAGCCTATTGCCTCGTCTCCTCCATCTGTCTCATCTGCCCAAGTGTCTGAGTCAAGTCCACCAGTGACAGACCACGATCATGCTGCTTCGTTTGCCCGCCCTGCTCGTGTGAATCCGAGTCCAAACGCTCGTGGAGGTCGTCAAATAGACGATGCATGGAAATTCGTCGACATCGACGACGACAATTCGGTGTGGTGTCTCCGCTGTGGACAGCTTGTCCACACCCAGGGCAAAAATCACGTTGCTCGAGTTCGACGTCATGTTTACGAGAAGTGTGGGAAATTGCCTCCTCAGGCAAAGATCACGGACACTTTCAAGCCTACACTGCAGCCAACTGCCCTAAAAGCCTTCCAAGAGAGCTTCGCAGATTGGGTATTCTCTACAGGGATGCCCTTTTACAGGGTCGAGCACCCCTCGTTGTTAAAAGCGATTCAGCTTTTGAATCCAAGTGTTAAGCTGCCAAGCTGTTTCCAGCTTTCGACGACGTTTCTGGATAAAGCGTACGCGAGGTCTCTAACGCGAATGGAATTTGAACTTGGTGGAGCCATGGTCACGATTGTCACTGACGGTTGGACAGACATTAACGGGTTGGCGGTGATTAATTACGTCGCTGTATCTGGAAAGAAAACCTACTTTCTGGAATCTGTGTACACGGGATGCCAAGGACACGACGCAGCATACCTTGTTTCAGATCTCAAGCGCGTCATCGCAAAGTACAAGTTTCTAAAAGTTGGCGGGGTTGTAACTGACAACACAGCCACGAACAAGTCTGTGTGGGAGCAGATGCAGCCAGATTTCCCGCATGTCTTTTTCCACGGCTGTGTTTGCCACGCTTTACATCTCCTTGTCAAGGACACAGTAGCAAAGGTGAAGTGGCTGGATGCTTTGCAGGCAGCTTGCAAGATACTCGTTGGCTTCTTCAAGACGAACCACAAGTTGTGGTACCAGATACGGATGAAGCTAAAATCTATGGGGCTCAAGATGCTAGCTCTTCCAGGTGATACAAGATGGGGCTCTATTTTATCGTGTCTGGACTCCGTGCTAAAAGCAGAGGAAGTGTTGTTCGCGTTGGTCTCTAGTCGCAATTTTTTGAAAGCGAAGTCGAAGAAAAACCGCCAGACCCGACGCATCGTTTTCAACACAGTCACGGCAACAGATTTTGTACCGAAGTTGAAGCGTGCTGTAGCGTTGCTGAAAATGTTTGGAGGACCTTTAGAAAGGTTTGAAAAGGACGAGACTTCAATTTCAGATGTGTACCAGATTTTTCTGGATCTTCCAAGCGAGGTGGTAAAATGCGGTCTACCAGCCAAGGACGTCAAAGTCGTCAAACAGCTTATTGCAGAGCGGTTTGACTTCATTTACGGTGACGCTCACGGGGTAGGACATCTGCTTGATCCCCGTTACTGTGGAGCTCAGATGGTCAAAGTCGTCAAACAGCTTATTGCAGAGCGGTTTGACTTCATTTACAGCGACGCTCACGGGGTAGGACATCTGCTTGACCCCCGTTACTGTGGAGCTCAGATGGATACAGAGACAAGAACCAAGGTGGAGGAATTCATTGTAAGCTGGCACGGAGCGGCTGAAGAAAGTGCCGATACTGTCGTACTTGAGTTGGTAAAGTTCCACCGCTTTGCACCTGAACTCGACTCCAAGTCGAGTCGTACCTGGGCTCTGTTGAAGAACACCAAGCTTTCTGTGTACGACTTCTGGTGCTCACTCAACCAGTTTCCGCTGCTCCAAATCATTGCAAAGCAAGTGTTCCGATGTGCATCAGGGAGTTCCGCAGCCGAGCGAAACTTTTCGTCGCATGCGTTTGTACACTCCAAGCTGAGGAACCGACTTGCCCCGGAACGAGTAGAAAAACTTGTCCATATCTACTTTAACGCGAGGAACGTTGATGACGAAGATCTGGAAGCCTACACAGAGCTGGATGACATTCTACGACTGGTAGATGAGGACGACGAAGACGAAAGCGACAACAGAGACGGTGATTTTGTGTACGAATAGGTATTTGTTAGTGTTACAAAAATCTAAACACGAATAAAGATGGGATTTTATACAAAATAGTGCTTTAGTTGATCTCTAACTATCACGCCAAAATCATTATACCCTTAAAAAGTAATCCAGTAGTTCTGTTGGCATGGATCTAACGTATATGTGGTAAAAAGCGTTTTGTCTATTTGTAAGATACAGAGGAACAGTTAATTCTCTACGGCAGCAACTGCCAACTTTGCGAAATGAACCTATTTTAGGCTATCATATTTTATTCTTTTGTATTTTAAAAAATGTTTCTAATTTTAAAATTTAGAACATCTAAACTTACAATGTGTGGCAGTACTTTACAATTTGTGCTCACAAACGTAGGCAAGATGCCACCGCTCACACGACGGCAAAAAGATGCCAGGACACGAAGCAGAAGACTGGATGGATCCTTTTGGCGGAAACGACTACAGCACGAAAAGGTTGACCCTGCCAGTAGCGACGAGGAAGATTCTAATTTTGCGATTAAACGACGTGGAGGCGGCCTGTTTGCAGCAAGACGAGAGGGGAACAATGGAAACGAATACGAATTCGAAAGACTTTGGGCAAAACGGTGGATAAATGATGCAATTTTCTACTTAGTGCAGTGGCGTGGTTACCAGGAACTGACTTGGGAACCAAAGAAAAACATCCCTTGGCAGGCAGTTGCCATGTTTGAACGAGAAACCATCGACTCAGTTTGGCTCTATCAGTCGACGCGTGGTCGACGTCGAAATGTGCGCCCAAGGCGCCCAAGCCGACGCAGTCGACGTACTTATGCTCATGTCTAAGGTAAGACCTAAGGTAGCATATCTGCGCGATGTTCATGTACCCCCACAGGGGACAGTTAACTGAATAATATTAGAGTCAGTTTGGGTTGGTTCTACATTTTTAGGGGTGGGTGGGTTTTTGAATAACCCACCCATTACCCACAAATTGAGAGGTTGGGGTGGGTTGATGGGTAACCCGGGGTAACCCAACCCCGAAAAACCCCACTGGGAACCCTGGTCTCCAGTAAACCCCCTTCTCGCAAGACACCGTTCCAGCCAGCCCATGCGATCCAATATGGTCTAGCAGTTGCGATGAGGGATACGCATGGCTTAGTCAGCTCTGTTCGCTGCCAGTTATGCCAGGAAGCAGCAACTGGAAAGCGGAAACGCACGCAAAATGCCAAGTTCTACAAAGCACCATATCGACCCCAGTACTATGTCGACCACAACACTAGTGAAGTAGGCTGCCTAATGGCAGAGATCGATATTATAGTGGTTCGCCGATGCAGTCTTCTTCCCTTCAACCTGTCGTTGATAGGACGTTTGCACATGGAACAATTGACACAGTCTCAAAGAAGTAAAGTCTGAAGGAACAACACCTCGTCAACTTTGTGAAGGATCTAGTGTTTAAATGAACGCAATACAGTAGGTAAAATCAACTCGTACTGTATTTAACGCTTAACCTCTAAGCCTACTATCTAGTGTGATGGAGTAGATTCCAGAAAAATGGTGTGGCATCACTGGTAGGCTGACGTAACTAAGTGAACGGACTCTACCGTCCCATCTAGGGCCCATCAAGGGACAGAAAACGTTGGCTCTGTTGAAGTTGATGGTTGAATTGTCAGGAAGTGACGAAAGTGGAAGATGTGACTAGACCAAGAATTGATGGATTCACCCTGACAGATGACAAGACGTGACCTCGAGAAGAATGTTCCTGGCTATGGATGGATGTATCTACACTACTCGGCTCTCTGTGATACGTGAGCGTCTATTCTGGGAGCTACTAACATCGTCGTGGTTCGGTATGGGAGGGATCGAGACTGGAAGTGGAAAAGTCTGATAATATTCTCAGACCACCCATACAAATTTCAGACTTGAGTTCATCGAAAGGAATTCCAAGTGATTGTGTGTCGACGGACATGGTGCTGAATGGTCTCGCGATATCGGTGGAGGGTCACCAACCTTGGGGTTGAGATAATTCTGGGATGTGGTGAACATGACGGACCCCAGAATTGAGGCTGGATGGATTCCCATACTATTCTCGGACCCGATACGATATGTTTCGATATGTCGGAGACGAGATTCGGTCTGGGAACTCTGGAACCCTCGACAGTATCAGAAGGTTCTCAAGGGTCCCGGAATAAAGTGGCAGGATACAGGTCCCAGAATAGGCTCCAAGTTGCGGTTGCGTGAAAGGCCGGTTCGAAAATCCTTATCACATCAGGCACGCCATGAAGAGTGGGTCATCTCAAGTTGACGGAACACTCGGTTGGAGTAATCCGACATGCTCTGACCAATGTCAATGTCGTACTCGGCTTAGGCATGCTCCCGAGATTCAACCTGACTGCGCATCTGTGATGAGTGGCTATATTCTCACCCTTCGACTGTTATTTGACTTTATTTTGTAGTGGGACTGGCGCCCGAGCTATGTAGGTTCCCGTTTGCATGTGTTAAAACTTAATCAGAATTCAATTTGCCCCGAAGGACGCAGGAGAAGTCACATCGGTGAGCGTGCAGGCTTAGCACGTGTTCCGGCATCATCCTGAAGGTTAATCGTCTTCCCATAAAACTCAAGCCAATTTAACAAGGTTAACCTTACTTTATTGTTGGGTTAATTGAGTTATTTCGTATTATGTGCTACTTGGACCCCTGTTTTGACTGGAAATCGATTGGTACTTCTGGGAAGGAGGTGATCTTCCATTGGAGCTCTCGTGGTATTGGTCTTTTGTCCCGGCGCGAGACTTGGAGTCCATTCTCAGCCATATTTGACTTTGACTGTTTTCGCCTATAATAAGGCGTGCTGCGCAACGTCCCAGGGCAGGTGGAGGTTCCTGGAATTGACGAGGTCCAAGGCGGCTCAACTGAGACTCCCCGTCACTCTCGGATCGGAGAGGCGAATGACGATCCCGGAACGCGGTCCTAGTTCTAACCGCGCGGAGGAAGAGGAGGAACTGTTAACGGCCAAGTCCAAGGCTGTGGAAGAGAAGTGGACAAGTGTGTGTGTGGTGTGTTGTGCTGCATATCAAGAAACTCGGGGCATTTCGAGTTCGTTTAAGCATATCCAGACTGGAACTTGCCGAGCTCGAGCCTAAGTCTCGCTTGGACAGTGTATTCTCGCATCACCCAAGACCAAGAGCAGTCGCTGTGGTTCTAAGACTTCTGGACTCAAAGCGTAACTGTAAAACGAAAGGATCAACAAGGGGAGCACAAGATAGGTTGCACACGCCATTCCCAGACCTTTGCGGGTCTGAGAATTTGCTACTTTTGAGTAGTAGTCTTCCGACCGGTCATACCCGTGTGTAAGGTCACCGCTGCATCACAACTGGTGCGCGTACCCGGATCAGGGAACGACTTCGGACGGAAGTGTGCGAAATATGTCGACCGCTCAAGGTTCAAGTGATTCGAAAACTAGTAAGGATAAGAAGGGGATGAGGTCTTCGTTGAGGCGAAGTCTCAGAGTAGCTGGGTTGCCAGTAGAGACTCCTGCGGCTGAGGCTGGGACGTCCCAGGATAAGACTGGGGAAGATACCCAAGTCACGGAAGCAATGAAGGTCACGGAAGTCCAATAAGATAATGTGGAGGACGTGGAACCTGAGACACCACCCTGCTCTGATGATGTTGAGATGTCGACTGAATCACCTGAGAAGAAGAGAGATGAAGAAAAAGTTGAAGAAAAAGAAGATGTGAAGCCAGCCTTCGCTGAAGGAGAAGAGTCTCGACAAGCTCCGTCAGTTTCGAGTTCAAAATTGGCTCGGACACAACGCGAATCGTTTACAAGCTCTGCTTCTAGAACGATGAGTACCAACCCGGAGTCAACAGCTACGAATGTTCGTGGTAGCCAAGGCGAGGGTAATGTACTTAGTGTTCTCGGAAGTCGAGAAGTGGAAACTCATTCGCACGACGCTACCGGAACGAGGAGCGATACAGGATGTTTTAGTTACGCTCCTGAAATTGTTTACGAAAGGTACCCTGAGAATAGTATGTGGTCTCAGCACTCGTGGCCGGAACGATATCGTATTTAGAGACTAGAGGGAGTCTCAGAAGATGCTGAAGCTGAACGGGCCCTGGAGACATTGCCAAGTTTGACTGAGATTGAGATGCTGGCTTATGGAAGTTTACAACTAGAAAGGTGGGTTAAGTTACCTTCGCAACTCGTGTGTCCCGTGGATGTAGCTTATAATCCGCAACATAATGGGTACGATATGTGGGGGTATATCCATGCAGCCGGTACTACTGCAAAGTACGTGCTGTCAATTTCGAGAGCACCACCAATACGATGGCTGGCAGAGTTTCAGGCTGAGCGTCACCGAATTCCCGTGATCTCAGACCTCAAGGCTATCAGGATACCATTGAATCTGTTACCTCCAGTTGCTTGTGTGGCGTTGTTGCAAATGATGCGTTGGGAAGCTCGTTACCAGTTTGTGAATGTGGTGGAGCGGGATCAGCAAAATCTGCGAAGATGCTGGATCCGGCTTGCCACTGTGCCCAGGACACCGACTATAGGAGGGGGTACTCCTATTGATCCGTGATCAGCTGAACTTCCTCACCTTGTGTACCCGTCGGTAGGGCTGGATCTTGCTCCTCCGGTAACTGCAGGAGAGGTCCAAGTGTTGAAGATCTTGAATGTCTTGGCGAGACGCAGGGATGGGGGTAACAGCGCGGAAAGTCTTCGCTCTGCTGCCGAGTGGGTTGATCCGGAGTCCACGTGAACTGTCGAACGTGGATCACCGGTGGCGGATCTTGGATCCGGCCGTTAGGTTGCCTTGGTGTGTTGGCGGTTGTTGATCTTGCGATCCCTTTGAGTTGCTTGCAGCCTCCGATGGCTGGATCTTGGGGGGAGTTGAGAGATCGATGGATCTTCACAGCCAAGCACTAAATGCTGTGGATCCGGAGCTTGCACGTATAGAATAAGTATTAGGTAGTCGGATCTGGCCAATATATTATCCAGTTATCCGATCTACACTAAATACAATATTCCTAATACGGGATCACCTTGTATCACCAATATAAGTCTTGATCCGAGGTGTCCGCAATACACTAAGTGGGATCAACGAAAAAACCAGCCACTTGTGCCCAATGATGCAAATTCGATTCTCTGTTATTCCTAAGTTCTTGATCCTGATTTGTCTCATCCTCTACTATCTGGATCCACATATTTCATTCCCACCATCTGCTTATCTTCGGATCTGACTGTACACCGCCGAATACTTACCTTGTTTACTTGATCCTGAATCGCCTTGGGTAATCATGTCTAGATCAAGCGTAATTATACCCAGATCTGGCATCTAAAATTAGGTTCTTCCAGATCGTCCCAGTCGACTCAGAATCAGTTGATCTGAGCCCATCAGACCTTCTCAGGTCTGGATCCATCATAGTCACCGCAGATCCGGGTGTACCTGTCATTCCACTTGATCCGGTCACTTCCTGTCTGCAATTTCTCGGATCCCACTTCACCACATGAACATCGTTCCTGCTTGGAATAGGTGGCCAAACCTATCTGGGATTCCAGATATCTGGGTCAGGGGCGAGATCCGTATACTCGGACATTTCATTGGTGTTGAGTTGGTGATCCGTATACTCAGACATTTTCTTGGTGTTGAATTGGTGGATTGGAATACAGCCGTGAAGGGTACGATGTACTTTGTGCGTCCGGCCTCGTACCCCGTCTACTCAGCCCAAGGTGCAACGGCCCAATGTGATCCAACAGTTGATAGCGACGGTGATATCATTATGGATGGATATACGCGGATGTATCTACTCCCAGAAGTGGTGATGCGATTACAGTTGACTGGAATCAGGCCCAGAAGTCCAGTGTCGTGTATTGAAGGAGAACCGGCTCGGAAACGACCATTGTTGACTCAGCCTACACCTAGCAATTCTATCCCATCCTGCCATGGGTCGCGTAGTATCTCAGATGCAACCATGACCGCGAGGTCAGAAACGCGTCAAGGCGCTAGTGCTATGCAAGTGGACCCCGAAACAGCAATAGTTGGAGCCGATTCTGGGACGGATTTGTCAGGGTTTAGCTCTTCAGAATCGTCTTCGCTGTCGGCTACTGACTATATGGCGTGTTCTGGAGCACATATGCCAATGTCCAATGCACGAATAATGATGAAAACGTCTGGAGCAAACGCACGAAGCGGTTTTGGTGGAATGACGATCGCTGTTACGATCGCTGTTACGTCAGCGGAACAACCAGAACAGACTCCAAATCAATCGCATGCGTATGGTTTCAGTCAGCAAAGGCCTACACAAACTCGACGACCGGCTTCAGGAGGTTTCGGCTTCTCAGGATCTGAGAATAGTGTGCTGAGGGCTGAACGAGAACAACTCATTTGGGAACATCAACAGGCTCTAGCCCGATTGGAGAACGAAGTTCAGAATAAGATTCAAGCTGAGAAGAATCAGCGTGCGCTACTCGAGAAACAGTTGAAGCTCGCGCAGCAGAATATAGACCTAGAAAGAAAACGGCAGGAGAATCTGCAGTCACAGCACGTTTCAACCAATTCCCCGATTATGACCATGGAACAGGAGTTGGAAAGGCAACGACAATTGAGGGCTGCCGAGCAACTACTCCGAGCTCAGTATGAAGCAAAATCCAGACACGAAGCGGAACGTGAAGCCCAAGCCTGTGGGGTGCTGAGAGCGCAACAAGAAATCCGAGAAGCGGAAGTAAAGGCCAAATACAATGAGGAGCTAAGAGTCAGGGACGTTCAAAATTCCCAGGCTCGAAGTCAATATGAGGCTGAGATTCAGAAGCTGAAGGAGCAAGGTGCGCGTGAAGCAGCAGAACGGCTGGAAGAGATTCGAACCCGAGAAGAGAAGCTCCGTCAGTTATCGTCCAACCTGCCGTCAATGAATAGCAAGGTTGAGCCGAGAATGCAATCGGGATTGACCACCTCAAGGGCAATCGGAGCCTCCGGAGTGATCTCACAGCCATTGACAGATCCAGTGACGGCTCCGATGGCCCAGATATACGAAGTGATTCAGAAGTTGAGTCAGAACCAAGCTGACATTGCCGCTCAATTACAGAGTCAATCAGGGAGGCAGAATGTCAGAGTTCCTACCAAAGATAAAATTTCGTCTGAGAATAAGACCGGACAGTCCAAGAAGTCTGAGAATAACCAAGGAAACGCATCCAGCATATCCGGAGGCCCAGGAGACGATGATCCCGGAGATGGAGATTCTAGCGACTGGTCCGAAGATGAGTTGGATGGTCAAATTTGGCCCGATTTCTCAGAAAGGAACTACTGGGACCACTACGAGTTCTGGAATGCAAGTTACGGTACAAACGTTGATCCCACATGACGCGTTAGAAAAATTCGACGAACATGCTATTCTGGAAGAGCGTATGCACTGATGGGGGCGATTCATGTATTATTCTACGATGGGATCCTGGGACCGAGTAGTGCAGCTACGCATGAGATTGTCAAGTGCCTTAAAAGATTGGTGTACCCAGTTGCCTAACGAGACCCGGCCCAACTGGAAGTCTCTTGCACATGTTTTCAAAAAGGAGTGGTGTCGCTCAGTGGGATCTAAAGCTGAACGATACTACGGGACGGAAATGCGAGATCAAGAGACTCCCAGAATGCTTTTGTATCTGATCAATAAAGCTGCTAAGAGTGCCGGTATCCGATTTGAGAAGACAGTTTCTGAACGTGAAGCCCATATTCGCCGGTTCATTCGTGCGCTTAGTGAAAGTCTGGTGACGGTGCAACCTCCACCCCTCGGGACACAGGATATCGACATGGAGTCAGTCGGCACCCCGGATCCACACTCCTGGGAGTACGATCCCGACGATCTTGGAAACACAGTGATCCTCTCGCTCGTGAACATGGTAGTGATGTTCATTCCTGTTGCTGTGATTTCGTTGATCTCCGGTTCAATTGCAAGTTACAACCCGTTGGCAGGCGGAATATCGCTTCATCTATCATATGGATGTCGCGGACTTCTTTCAAGGCCGACCACAGGTCACAAAATCCCGCCAACCGTGTCCCAATTGTGGCTAATACCATCGCCGAGGATTTTGTGACCTGTGGTCGGCGTCCGCGACGTTATCAATACCGGAGGATCTCTGGAGAACCTCTCTCCGGAAGTAGTACAGCACCTTTGTTGGAACGTCCCGGGGCTGAGAAGCCGTTAAACCACTAGGCTCGCTGATTGGGGAATCAGTGCGCGCCGAGCCTAAGTCCTCAGAATACTGCGCATTTGCATATGTGGGCCCCGCCCTTTCATGTAGGCGCAGTAATAACCTCAATTCCATGTTCCCCCTAGATGGAGAATGTGTTTATCTATCAGTCCTGACGCAGAATACCGGAGATCAGCTGAGAACTCTGAGAATCCTTTGGAGTTCACGCTACAACCCGGGGAACAGTTTGGTTGGTGGAGTGAACACGCTTTGGTGGAGGAATCACGGAAAATGGCAATTGTACATGAGGCTATATTCAACACACGAGTACAAGTACTTTTTGGATTCCGGAGCTACTACAAGTATTTTAAGCTTCGACCTTGCGCGCAGGTTGAAACTGAGCCTTAATCATAAGGACAAGCTTCGGATTCTGGGGTATGGTGACGTACCGACTTACATCTCTGCCAAAGCCCGGATTAAACTGACTATGGGCCCTCGAGTGGTGTATGTACTCGATGTTTGGGTCGGGAATATTGAAGCAGGAGTAGATTGCCTTCTCGGAATGGATTTTATGATGTCTGCAGGAGTGAGATTGTGTGTACATGAAGGAGTAGTCAAACTCCCGGATGAAGAATCGTTGTTGCTAGTTGGTGGACCAGAATTCGACCACTTGGGAATGGATCTTAGTGTTTGGGTTAAAGATACAGCATGGTTACGCCCTGGAGCGTCTCGTTGTGCCGATTCAGTATGGTCGGGCTAACCCCGAATTCTTAGAGTTCTGGGCCGGACACGGTGAAACGTGGGTCACTCGTTTCATCTGTGGAGTGCATCGGAGACCCAAAGCAGTCGAAATAGTGAATGTCTCTAATTCGATAGCTACTGCGTATCGGGATACTGTAGTGGCGCACGTTATGGAAAAGGGATATCTGCCTCGTCCCTCTTACAGGAAGTACGGCGAATGGAGAACACTAATATATGAACTTGAACCTTCGCTGGTGCTCCCCGAAGATGAGGAAGAAGAAAAGTTGTGGAAAGAGATCGAGTCTGTGCCATCCGTCAACGACCTGCCTATTCCTGTCCTAAGAAGATGTTTATGAGGAAGAGCCCATCGTCCTCGTGTGAAGGTGAGCATGGTTCAGAAGAGGAAGCTCCGGTACGAACCGAATCTGAAATGGACGCGACTTCTGGAAGTGCTTCAGCACCAAGACGGCAGATATGGGGAGAAACTCCAGCGAGTCTCAGACCACCATCTGAGTATGGGAATGAATCTTCCGTACTGGAAGAGACCGTCCAGGTACATAAGGTTGAACCCGAAGTGCCACAACCCGAGGTGGAAGTGCCTCGAGTAAGATTCTCACATCTTAGTCTGGCAATTGACTCGGATTGGTCTGAGAATAGTACCGATTTCCGAATGGACGAATTGGAGACATATTCGAGGGAGTTTCATGATCATGATAATGAGCCAATCTCTCGCCTATTCGATAACTTCGCGCGTTGCTTGAGAATGGAAGTGACTGATGTTGAGGACGAGGCCACCGTATTCTTCCATGAGGGGAGTGAATTGTTAAGTGACCTCAAAGTTCAGCTGGCTGCCCTACCGGAATTGAAGGACCTAATCCCTACTGCGGATCTAGCCACTTGTCGAAAACTCGTTATCATCAAATACAACATGCAATTATGCAACATTTCGGTAAAGTAGTCATTTCGTCTGCTTCTATGGACTGTACCGCCCCCACAGACAGTTCAATCTTCGTTTGGTGTTGCCACTAGTTCTCGTCCGCGACTTGGACCATTTGCAAACGTCGGTCGCTGCGTTTTTCGTGTAAGTAATCGTAGAGGAGGCCTCCACACGATAAGTTCGACGCCGGCTCCCAAGTGGGCGTGTCATAACCGACCCACTTCACTTGGAACTCTCGGACACTTCGTTCAGTGCTCATTGACAGTGGCACTCGGTCGTCAAGGATGACCTCGCCTTCAAATTCCCCTATCAGGTGATCTGGCTCCCAACTATCTTCCGGTAGAAAGTCTTCCTCAAAGTCAAACCTTGCGTCCTCGGTCACTTCAGCGCCCAACCGACTCTTAGGTCTTCGAATTTGTTTACCGCCTACAAGAGTGTTACAAGGCTATTTTGATAGGCTAAATATGGTGCCATATTTCCACCAATAAGAAAAGGTTAAACATCTTGTTACTTTATAAGGTCA
>NBNE01001479.1:0-12385 GCA_002215365.1 Phytophthora megakarya | reverse complement strand
AGGAGAAAGGATTACAGCTCATTCGAGTACTCGTGACCACAGTAATCTATCTGGTATCCACAATACGTGCAGTAGCGCGTACTGTTGAATTCTTGGTAACGCCCGACAGCAAACTTCATTTCTCATTTTCCTTTGATCACTCAACCTCTCAAGACCGTTCCGAAACAATGTACGAAAGTGTTTTCAACCCGCCCAATTCCCAGTATCTGAGTGACTGCATCGTCGGTGATGTCGCTACTCGGATTCTACGATCGTCAGTTATGGCAACCAAAGTCAACTTCACACCGGAACACTCGTCTCTTGGTTTGGGTCGTCCTGCCAAAAACCGTGCAAGCGAAAACGACAACAGTGCCTTCTTTACTAAAGGTATGGACCCGCTGAAGCGCCTCCGAGAGCAGCGCCGACGTGCTCAAGTGCGGTACCGAAAGAAAAAAATGGTTCACGAGGCACAACTCCGAGAAGATATTTGGCATTTACGTCAAATGATTAACCAGTTGGAAGTGCAGCGCTGGGAGGCGTTCGGGCCTGCGGGGAAATCCCAGTTTCAGAATTATCACATGGATTTAACCAGTCTGTCGTGGAAGCAGTACAACGCCGATCTGTCTAGGCCAGGGATCTCTGAGCCAACGTGTTGGAGTGTGGCTGTGGAATATTTTCGACTCTTTCGTTACGGATATAACGCATCCACACCCTCGTCAAAGAGCTCGGGGGTGGTCGACTCCAACATGCAAGTCGACTTTCTGCGAGCGGTGATGGCCCCGGACGTTGTTTACGACACGGTTACCGGAGTTCGGGCCCTGGTGCAAAACTGGCAACGAGCGGCAGCTACTCAGTCCAATATGGACATTCATCTTGTGCGTTTGGAGAAAGGTCATGAAGACTCGGTTGTAGTCGCCATCATCAACGGATGGAGCACCATATCGGAAGATGGCGTGAGGTATGCGTTCCTGCACCTGCTCGATGGAGAAGAATTGTCGCCACTTGCACGAAGGTTTGTGGATCAACGACTCGAAATGGATGGTGTACTGCAAATGACTTGGGACGACAATCAGGAGCGCGTTGTCAACGTACAATTCCAAGCAAATATGATGGCGGCAATGCTCCGCGTCCTCGGATCGCTGGAGGATGTCGCTACCGTGTTCGACAATGCCAGCATAGATCCAGAATGCAGAGCGTTAACGCGTTGATCTACCTATATATTTCAGGTACCAAAAAGCATACATGTACTAGCAAGGCAATGGTGTGTAATTCGCAAAACATTGAACATGGATATTGGAAAACGTTTTATTATTCGGATGCATGTATCCGTTGGTCTTCACCGATCGGGTCCACGTTCTTACGCAATTGCAATGATCGCGTTAATTACTCCAGCGAGAGTGGCTGCAACACCCACAAACCAGCAGTTGGAACGATGCGGTTGAATTGCGTTCGCATACATGTAGGTGTGCAAGCAGCGTGACACGGTATAAACGATCAGGGCGCAGGCGTGTACGACATCGTTGCTTTCGGCCAAAACTCCGCCACCGAAGACAAAAAGCGCGAACGGAATAGACTCGAGATCGTTCGCAATAATGCGTTGCCAACGATGAACTTCCTCGCGCTTTTTCATCACATTCTTGTCGTCGGTCTGAGTCAGTCCATAATTCTGTTCACGACCTTCCGACATCTCGAGTTTGGCATCTTCAGGGGGACGACTGCCAGACTTGAAGGACATGGGACCTTGGATGAAAGTGACCAGCAAGAACTTGAGATAGAGCACAGAGCTACACGCGATGTACACCTTGATATTACCAGCAACCATTCTCAGCGTTTGAACTTCAGCCGTTGAAATTGACAATGAACTTCTCAACATCTTTTTACATGTACAGCATATTTGTTATGTCCCCGAGCTGGCAGTTCGGATTAGTCCCAACTCACGAACAGATCATGGCATGAACTTCATCTCCACTTGGTTTATTCAAAAGCATCTCGGTTATCAGAACTCACGATCTCTTTCGCAAGCAAACCTACAGCGTGGCAGCGATGGCATTGCCAACACCTACCAAAGTGGCCAGAACGCCCACACCCCAGCAAATGGCACGGTGCGGCTGCATAGCGTGTGCGTACACGTAGGTGTGCAGACAACGGGCAGCAGTGTAGACGGTCATGGCACCGGCGTGCACCGTGGGGTTGCTGCCGGCCAGAATGCCACCTCCGAAGACGAAGAGCGCGAACGGAATCGATTCGAGGTCGTTGCTCACGATGCGGGTCCAACGGTGTTCCGCCTCGCGGGCCTTGAGCACCTTCTCGTCGTCAGTCTTGTCCAACCCGTACGTCTGCTTGCGGCCTTTGCCCACCGTCTTGGCCAGACTGAGACTGGCATCCTCAGGCGGACGGCCGCCCGATCGGAACTTCTTCCCGCCCTGCACACCCGTGGCGAGGAGGAACTTGAGGTACAGCACGGAGCTGCAGGCGATGTAAACTTGGGTGTTGGTGTCGACCATCTTGGGCTTTTTCGGTTGTGCCGGTCACAGTGATTTACTGTCAGTGACCTGCCACGCACGACAAGGAATTCCGACGGCTGGCAGACGTCGAGATGGGAACTGTTGACGCGACCAAGAGCTACAAAGACGGGAGCAGTGCTGGCACATCAACAACCGGTTGCTGTAGGGTGAAGCAACATGTTCATTAGTTGCTTTACAAAGTGTCGTCATGTCTAGTTGAGAACGGCGACGATGGCGTTGCCAACGCCCACGAGAGTGGCGAGAACACCGATGCCCCAGCAAATGGCGCGGTGCGGCTGCATAGCGTTCAGATAGACGTACGTGTGCAGACAGCGTGCCGTCGTATAGACAGTCATGGCGCCAGTGTGTACGACCGGATTGCTACCGGCGAGGATTCCTCCGCCGAAGACGAACAGAGCGAACGGAATGGATTCCAAGTCGTTGGCGAGTACGCGACGCCAACGGTGTTCCACCTCGCGCGCCTTGAGCACCCGTTCGTCGTCCGTCTTGGTGAGACCGTAGTCCTGCTTGATCTTGGTCACGCCGAGCTTCATGTCCTCCGGCGGACGTCCGCCAGACACGAACGTCTTGCCTCCCTGGATCCACGTACACGCCAGGAACTTGAGGTACAGCACCGAGCTGCACGCCACATACACCTTCACGTTGCCATCGACCATGGTGATCGAAGAATGAGCCGGTAGATCTGAATATAAACGACAGGACCAACCTTGTCGCGGTAGGACCATGACAACGATTTGCTGTCCGTTGAACTGACAAATGGATCGAGTCTACAAGCGGATTTCATTGAGATTAACGTCCTGTCTAGTTGAGGAATGCGCCGTAGAGTGCGTTGCCGGCCCCGGTGGTGATGAAGATGACGCCGAACAGCCAGCACAGGGCGCGGTGCGGGTGCATGGCGTTGGCGTACGCGACTGTGTGGAAGCAGCGCACCGCCGTGTACCCGACCATGGCTCCGATCTGCACCGTCGGGTTCCCTTTGGCCATCACACCCGCGCCGAAGACGACGAGCGCCAACGGAATGGACTCGAGGTCGTTCTGTACAATGCGCCGCCAACGCAGCTCCGTGATCTTGGCCTTCTGGAGCTTCTCGCTCTCCTCCTTGGTGGTCTCAGGCGGGGTGACCAGACCGTACGTCTGCTTGGGGTTTCCCTTGGCCAACGGCAGGTTCTTGTCCTCAGGCGGACGACCGCCAGCTTCGAACGTCTTCGTCGCCTGAATACCCGTGGCCAACACGAACTTGACGTACAGCACGGCGGCGCAAGTCACGTACGTCTTAAGCTCGGTAGGTGCCGACATTCTTTGGCTCTAGAGGAGAAATACAGAATAATGGGCAGAGATCACGTCGAATGCAACAAGAGGTAATCTGTTGAGCAGATTCTGTTCACCATCTCGAGCTCATGAGCTGATGGCGTGAATGACATGGCCGTCATTGGTCGACAAGCAGGTGATCGACCACATCGGAAGTGAACTTAACCGGGAGGTAGCCGGATCGATTAACTTTTGACAAGCTTCAACCTGTAACGGTTGGAGACCTACAAGTTGATCAATTCAATGATTCAATTGACAGAATGTGTGAGAAAGTTATCTAGTTGAAGACGCCTACGATGGAGTTGACTCCGTTCACGACGATCATGAGCACGCCAATACGCCAGCACCACGCGCGATGCGGCTGCACCATGTTGGCGTATGCGTACGTGTGGAAGCACCGAACGAAAGTGTAGATCGCCATGCAAATGACAAAAAGCTCTTTGTTGCCGCCTGCAAACACACCTCCGAGGAAGAGTAGCAGTGCTAGAGGGATGGACTCGAGGTCGTTCTGGATAATACGTTTCCAGCGATGCTCGATCTCTCGTGCCTTTAGAAGTTCCGGGTCGTTGTCGTCGCCCAAGAGTCCGTAATTCTGCTCTCGTCGACCTTGAGCAAGAGCCAAGTTCTTGTCTTCAGGTGGGCGACATCCAGCGTCGAAAGTTTTCGTAGCTTGAATACCCGTAGCAATGACGAACTTGAGGTAAAGAATGAAGGAACAGACAATGTACGTCTTCAATTCCGTCGATCCAGTCATGGTAGGCTGTTGCTTGGGGTAAATAGAGCTGAAAGAGTTGTGTCAAACTGCTGCAAGATCAAAAACAATGTAGCCATGTTGCTAGTTTACGTAAATCTAGCTATTTTAGCCAATTACTCGCCGATGTACGTCAGCAATGGTCTCCCGCTTAAGTTGATACCGGTATCTGCCAAAAGTTCAACATTACCGTACGTCTGCATCTGATGCACCTGTTGGTTGTTTGACTGACGTAGTTTAGGGCAACGGCGCAATAGAATGCACGATCAGCAGCTTCGCCATCAACGTGTTGTCTATCAGACTGACAATTCGAAGTTGAGATGAATTTTGCATGGATTTACTCTTGTTTGAGCTGGTAAAGTTCCTTCCTAAGCGTACACGCCCACCACTGCATTGACAGCACCTGCCACAATAGCAACGACGCCAATACGCCAGCACCACGCTCGGTGTGGCTGCAATTTCTTGGCGTACGCAATAGTGTGGAAGCAGCGCAACACCGTATAGGTGGCCATGGCTCCGATCTGCACCGTAGGGTTGATACGGTCTTCCAGCGCCACACCAATGCCGAAGACCACAAGAGCCAGCGGAATGGACTCCAAGTCGTTCTGCACGATGCGACGCCAACGGTGCTCCACCTCCCGAGCCTTGAGGATCTTCTCATCCTTCTCAGCTGCTGGGTCCATGCCGTACGTCTGTTGGGGTCTGCCCTTGGCCAGTGGCAAGTTCTTGTCCTCCGGAGCGCGACCTCCAGCTTCGAACGTTTTCTTGGCTTGGATCATGGTCACTCGGAGGAATTTCACGTACAACACACTCGTACACACCACATACGTCTGCAACACTGAGGATCCCATTGCAATAGCGTTAAAATCACTTGTGCAACACGAAGAAGATTCGGAAATGATGCAAAATTGACAAGCCAAAGTTGCCTTTCGTACCCCGTAACCACAGTGTAACCTTAAAACATAACCCTCATAATCATTTTACGTGGCGAAGATGCAGCTGCTCGAACTGTTGCTACGTCTCGTTGGATCGCTCTTTGTGGGGGCTGTAGTGCTCGTATTTCGGGTCTGGCAGGTGGCAATCCCTCCGCGCGTGAAGGCGTCCGTCTCCAGCTACTCGCATCCGCTTTTCCACCATCAGAACGCGCGCAATAGCAAGAAAACGAGGCGTCAAGTCCGCGTGATGGCGGTTTTGGGCTCTGGAGGCCACACGACGGAGCTGCTGAAGCTCATGAAGCGACTCAAGAGGGACGTGTACACGCCCATCACATTTGTAGTGGCGGAGACGGACAAAACCAGCCAGACAAGGACGGAATTGGACTGGGAGCCGACGGAGAAGGACTCTTTTGCTGTTATTCCACGCAGTCGAGAGGTTGGAAGCTGTGCAATGAGGTGCAATGAGGTGGATGTCATGTCTGATGATGTATTCTGTTGCTTCAGGTCGGCCAGTCGTGGTCGTCGACGGTGTGGACGACGTTGCGCTCGTTCCAGTCGTGTCTCGGCCTCGTGTACAACCGTCGTCCGCAGCTGGTGCTGTGCAATGGGCCTGGTATGTTGCTGTTTGTTCATTGTTAGGGAGTTGCGAGGGTTGAGCTCATTGTTGCTGCTGCGTAGGTACGTGCATTCCGATCTGTGCGGCGGTGCTACTGTTCCGTGTGCTGGGCATCCAGACAGACTCCAAGATCGTCTTTTGCGAAAGCTTCGCGCGTGTGCAGCACTTGTCATTGACTGGAAAGCTGCTCTACTACGTGGCAGACGAGTTTGTCGTGCAGTGGCCGCAACTTCAGACCAAATACCCGCGGACCAAGCACCTGGGTGTCATTTGCTAGAGAGCCGCGAGTCGCGACTACAAAAAATGCACCACGATAGACTGCCTGCATACTTCAGCGAGAATGCGTCTTCGTTACACATGGGCAGGCAGGCAGCATGCCGCAGCTTGCTCGACCTTGTTGAACCTTGCTGAGTAAGGTCCCGCAGTATCTGTATGCTCAGTACAGCTATCACCTAGATCAGTATAATTACCGGTATTACCACGTTATCTTATTATACATCGGCAGGCTTAATCAAGCAATCGTACTTAGTATATGAACACTATACAATAACCTTGTCTAATGTTGTTCAACTACTGAAACTATCTCTACTTCTTACTAAAAGTACTGCTACTTGGGCATCTTTGTTGTGGGGTCGTACGCACGCACCCTCTTCTCTGCACTATGCTCACATTACCCAGTCGCCTGTCCAAGCCATAATAGCTCTCGCCAAGTCGCCATGCAGGCTTCCGTCGGTCGCGTGGGCTCCTCCACCGGATCGCTGGGCTCGAGCGCCGCCAACCCCAGCTTCAAGGCGCCGTCCACGGCCGTCGAACGGGTGCAGTAGCCTCCTCGGCTGCGTAAACACTCGCTGAACTAATCACGTTCTTATTTGACTCAGATGATGACGGTGGCCGCGACGCAAATGAGCTGTGGCAACCCCGAGGAAAACATCAAGAAGGCCGAGTCGCTCGTGCGCATCGCCAGCTCTCGAGGGGCGCAAGTGATTCTGTTGCAGGAGCTCTTCCAGTTCTCGTACTTCCCCATTGAGCTCAATGCCGGCAACTTCCAGTTGGCCACGACGTTGGAGGAGTCGGCACTGGTGCAGGGCATGGCGCTGTTGGCCAAGGAGTTGCATGTCGTGATCCCCATCAGCTTCTTCGAGAGGTACCGGAACTCGTACTACAATTCCTGTGCAGTGATCGACGCAGATGGAAGTGTCTTGGGTGTGGCACGGAAAATCCACATTGGAGGTACGAAACAATGTTGCCATGATGGTAGACTAGTGAATTTCATTTATTGATTGATTTTATGGACAGACCGACTGGGATACAATGAGAAATACTACTTTACACCGTCGGACGACTCGTTCAAAGTGTGGAACACGGTGAGTAGCAACTGAAAAGGAAGTTGGAGCTTTGCACTAATGCTTTCCTGTTTGCAGCGGTATGGCAAGATTGGTGTGGCCATTGGATCGGATCAGTGGTATCCGGAGGTGGCGCGCAGCTTAGTGGTGCAAGGAGCGGAGTTGTTGCTGTATCCCAGTGCCATGGGCAGCAACCAATTTGACCCGAACTTTGACCCGCGTGACCAGTGGCAACGGGTCATGCAAGGTCACGCAGCGGCCAGTATGGTGCCTGTTATCTGCTCTAACCGCGTGGGCGCTGAAGTCGTGGACGGCATCCAAGTCACATTCGTCGGTTCTTCATTCATTACAGGGCAAACTGGCGAAATGGTACGTTGAAGTTTGCACGGAACCGAGAGATTTGCTCATCCTTTATGTTGTCTACAGCTCAAGATTGCGGACCGAGAGTCTGAAGGTGTGCTGGTGGAGAGCTTTGACCTGGAAAAGTTCCACGTGCGACGAGCTAGTTGGGGCCTCATTCGCGATCGCCGACCCAACCTTTATGGAGCTCTCCTGACGCGCGACGGACCCCAGTAAGATTCCAGCACCATGGTATCAGAAATGAGCTCGAAGGTTGCGACGCAACGGATGAGCCATATCAATCAACAGGGGCGTAGAGCGTGTGCTGATCTGTCATGGACGTATTGTTCGGCTCAAAGGCCGAGAAGGTTGGCCCTCTAAATGTAGCAATGTGCCAAAATTGACGCGGTTCGCCTTGTGTATTTTTGCTGACGCTGAAGTGTCTGCAGCTTGTGCTCGTTTGGTCAACAGGTCAGTTGGTATTTCGTTGTCATCTACTCCGATCGATTCAAGTCATGAGTGCCAGAGTGAACTCAGGTGCTGGTCGTCGAGGCAACACTCTGTCAGCAAGTCGACTTCGCGAACAACTGGCATCTCGCAATGGTCCAAGACATTCGGTGTACTGGGTGCAGCCCAAGAAGGGCGAGAAGCAATTGCCGAGCTACGCGAATGTGATGGAATCGACCAACATGGCTGCATCTGCGCAGAAGATTGAGTACACGCTGGTGGGTAAGTACACGGGCGACTGGAAGGACGGTCAAAAGCATGGGTATGGTGCGCTGTTGTACGCCAACGGAAACAAGTATGAAGGTGAATGGGTGGCAAACAAACGACATGGCCGTGGTGTGTACTGGGTCGAAGACAAGAAGAAATTGCGAAAGCAATACGCTGGTGAATGGTATGACGATCGCCGTCAAGGTCGCGGCACTTCTTTTCACCAAGATGGCGGCAAATACGAAGGTTTATGGCTCAATAACAAGCGGCATGGTCACGGTCGCATGATTTACGGTGATGATCAGTCCGTCTACGATGGAGAATGGGTACGCAACGAACGTTCCGGACGTGGCACATTGTTGCTGGGTAAGTACATTGAACTATTCATTGCACCTTATCATGGTCACTCACACATTTATTCAGTAAACGGCGATCGATACGAAGGTCATTGGCTCAACGACAAGAAGGAAGGTCCCGGTCGGTACTTCTACAAGGCTACTCGCAAAATGTACGAAGGTGAGTGGGTCGACGGTGCACCACAGTGCGGGACGTACCACGACGATTATGAGTTCACGCAAGACGATCTCGACGACGACGATCGTCGTAATGCATTCCAACTTCCAGAGGTAGGCAGCTTTCTACGTCTCACAATTATTTACTCACTAATTGCAATGATCAGTTGGAACTTGCACACCCAGAGCAAGTTCTAAGTGAAGGTGTGGCTTTTATCCGTCAAGAACGCGTGCGAGATCGAGCATTCAACGAAGATGAGACCGACGCTGTCAAGTTGGAACTTGCACACCCAGAGCAAGTTCTAAGTGAAGGTGTGGCTTCTATCCGTCAAGAACGCGTGCGCGATCGAGCATTCAACGAAGATGAGACCGACGCTGTCCACACTACACCTCGTAGTTCTTTTGCACCAGAACTCGAACCTGGCGTCGTCTTCGACGAGCAAATGTTGCGTGCAATTCAAAGCGAGTTCGCCGTTCTTCTCGCTGCGCAAAGTGCTGCACTGGCTGAAAGTCCGGACACATCAGCTAAACCGCGCAGTGGTTGCATCCCGTGCTCTAGTCTTTTCAGTCTCCTCAACGTGTTGCAACTGGACGTGAGCGAAGCCCAACTCTTCGACTTGTTGCACGAAATCGGCGCCAGCAGCGACACGCTCGTGTCCTTTGCCGAATGCGTCGACATTTTGTCCTTACTCATGGAAACGCAAGAAGAACCTCTCGTAGAAGAAGAAGAAGAAGACTAAAACAAGAACTTCTTGTATTGTTTGTTCTACCTCTCGCTTAAGTGAAGCGAAGCCCCAAAGCTGCCACCACCTCTCGGTACTTGTGCAGGTCCTTGCGACGCAGGTACTTGAGCAGCTTCCGTCGCTTCTCCACCATAGCGATGAGGCCTCGTCTCGAGTGGTGGTCCTTCTTGTTCTGCTGCGCGTGGGCCGTGCAACGCAGGATCTTCTGGGTGAGCACCGCCACCTGCACCTCGCTGGAGCCCGTGTCTCCCGGGAAGCGCTGGAACGTCTGGATGGCTGTAGCCACTTGCGCCTTGTTGAGCTCGTGCTGCGACGCGTTGCGCAGACTCAGCACAGCTTTGAGCTGGTTCAGCGTCTGTTCTTCGGCCTCGTCCTGCGGCTTCACGTCGTCCAACTGGAGTCCGAAGCGGTAGCTTTTGTCGGCAGACACGCGCGGAGGAGCCACGTACGACACGAAGCGAGCGGTCGGAAGCGACGTAGCAGCACGCGCCGAGCGAGCGAGACGGGAGAGCGCGAACATCTCGACTGTGCGGTCAGGAATGGCTGGATAGCCACACGTACTTCACTAAGTAGCGGCTACTTAACTTACTTAAGTATCAATCGACGGAGATGGCTACATGTTGAAGTGCTTCACTTTAGCTGCTGTTATAGCGCGAGACGAAATCGCCGAAGCCAGGGATGATATGATCTGTGCGTGGATCTACTTTGCCATCGATACCAGCCGTGATAATATGCACTTCTGGATGATTAATTCACGATGTTAGAGGAACAGATACACAACCACAATGAAGGCAACATTTACCTGGGAAGCGGTTGCTGACGTTGATGATTCCATCCGCTGCAGCAAGCATCACGACAAGCGAGATGCTGCGTTCGTCGCATCCAATGCTACATAGAGCCTGCAACCACAACAGTCAAAACGTGTGAATTTATAAAACCACAGTCTCAGATTACAGAACAAACCTCTATTGCCTTCAATTCAGCAAAACCCGTGCTGCAGGTAGATGAAAATAGAAGGACCTTGTGCTGGACGATATTAGCAGGAAGGTCCATGTGATCCAGACGCCAAATTCGCTGACCACTCCTGTCTGTCTCTGCTATGACATGAATCGAGCCCTGTGCAGCATCGGGTTCCATTTGATGAAACAGCACGAGAAACGGGAACCCATCGGCACCGATGGCCACGCCACAGAACTGGTGGCGCATCTCCAAACCACGATATACATGACCCGTTCCTGTGACGACTTCTACACTCTCTGTGCCCATGATCGCAAGAGCTTCTTCTAGTAAAATCCTACAAGTAATCAAACATTTCATGTGAGATGTAATACATTAGAAAAATACAATGAACTCTCACATGATCACACGTCCAGCTACGCGACGAAACCCGACTCCATTTGTGCGGTTGTCACGGAGAATTGTCATGAGCAACAATATTGAATTAGCGCGAACTTCATGCACCATCATCTCGACCCCTGGCGGTCCAACAAAGTTGTCTGTGTGATTCCTACAACATAATCAGCTCGTCAATTCACGTATCCACCATAGTTACTTGTTGCTTACATTTCTTGCGCTGATTTCACCAGCATATTGTAGCGGGACAGAATCTCAAAGCGATTCTTCTTAATGTGGCAAATGGCTGCTCTGGTAACTCCAAACTCTCGTGCCAAAGCTGCCTGTTTTTCTCCATTCTCAATGCGTTTGATAATGTTGCGTCTATCGGTATCTCGAAGGTATCGAATGCGTTTCTTCTGCTTCTTCTCACTTGGTCTATCATCTTCCTGTTCCTCTTCTACGTCTTCAATAACGGACGGTGTATTATTCTCTGAAGGTTTTGGTAATGTATCCATCTGTGGAATTTGCGAACCTGGTGATTCTGTCAAAGTTGCATCTTGCACCATTGGATCCATTCTCATAGAGAAAGAAGGTCGAAAATGTTTTGCAACTTCCGGTTCTTGCACCTGACTTGTATCCATTCTTTGGCGTTTGGGTTCTTGCATTGGAGTGTAGCCAATTGCCGTCTCACCAGTCGAGTTTTCTCGTTGGGGTTGTTGCTTTTGTAGATTTTTACTGTAAAATTCATGCGCTATTCGTTGCCGATCGGTCAAATTACGGTGGCGCTCCCGTAATTCCTCGTAAAAGGCTGCTCGATCGTACATGGCGTTCTCTTGTTCTTCGTAACTGTATTCCGCGTCATAGGACACAACAGCCTCTGCTTCCCATCGAGTGGGTGCTCTATTTGGCGGGTTAGCGTATGTGTTGCGCTGTGGGGCGGCGTTAGCGTCGATGGTAGTGCTCGAAATAGGGATAGCGCTGTTGCGGGTGTTGCCGTCGCGCCATTCTTGCGCTCGAAGTGCGGCAGCTGCATTTGCCAAGCTGCGTGCAACGGACGTAGGCGGAGCCAAAGTCCGGGGGTTAGACGGGGCCATGCTGCAACGAGTTTCAAGTGGAGGAGCGTGTTGCCACCGCTTGTTGCTTCCTCTGGTTAGCAGCACTGGAAATCTTGTGTGGCACAGGTCCAATTTCTCAGTGGGTTCGACTTGGAATTTGTATGGCTGACTCTGTGGAACAAAGGTGAAGTGTTGCGTAAAATGCGAATGAGCGGCGCAGAAACGGGGAC
>NBNE01001478.1:0-12391 GCA_002215365.1 Phytophthora megakarya | reverse complement strand
GGCATATCGTTGATGCACGAGAATCTCGCGTGTTGCTTGGGGACCCAAATTCGTGGTTGTGCAATCGAGTTGCCCGATTGCTGCTTGGTGCGAGTTGAGGCAAAAATTGGTGCCGTATCGTAGGGTACGACGCTGCACCAGTGGTAAAAGTGTGCTGGGAACGATGGCATGTGCAGCAGAATCAAGTGCAATACATGTGCGTTTAATTTTTAAACGGTGAGCTGCTATATTGCCAACGTGGGAGAAAGTTCTCGTGGCTTGAGAGAGTGTGTGATTACCGGTGCTGCTCATGCGCTTAACGATGCTTTGAAGAAGCCTCAAACTGCCAGAGACAGACCCAACTTGAAGCTTTTGTTTTTACACGATTTCGGCATGGAAACGCGCTGTCAAACGGAACACTTAGTTCCACTATAGGGACAGCTTGTAAATATTCTCGTTAATCAATCGGTGGACGAAGACAAAGAAAAGTTTTTACACGATTTCGGCATGGAAACGCGCTGTCAAACGGAACACTTGGTTCCACTATAGGCACAGCTTGTAAATATTCTCGTTAATCAATCGGTGGACGAAGACAATGAAACATGGTAATTTGTGATCGTATTTTGGATAAGTTTTTAACCCCGTTGCCAACGATGTGATCTCGTGGTGTACAACCTTTCTGTATTGCTGTTTGACTGCTTTCGTTGGTACACAGTATTTCCCTGTCAAGGTTGCATTTTCGACTACATGTATGTAATTTTTGATATTACCGAACAGAACTGGTTTTGTTTTAGACAGTTTTCGTGTTTCGTGACTCTGTGACGTTTTGTGAACAATGTGCAAGTGCAGCTACCGGTAAACAATCAATGGACTTCAGCTGACGTCTTCGAAATATTTCAGATGCATTACTGTGAGACGTGTCGTATGAACGTCTAGCAACAGCATCAGCCGATTGAGGGTATTTTATTTTTTGTTGGTTATGCTCTAAATAGCACTGTTTGAGTACATGAAGCAACGTTTGGGATTGGAACATCAGGCTATTGCCCTACTACTTCATATACACAATTTAACAAGCCCAGTTCAAACAAGATTCATGTTATACTCGACAATACATAATTTCGTGTGAAATTTCAGATAACACATTCCACGTTGGTAACATACACAAAGCGGTAATACGAAGGAACTAAATGATGGCCAGAGACTTCAATTCCGGGCCAGTTCTTAAACAATATGATTGTTGTGATGTGAAAAAATCATCATATTTTAAGCAGAAAAACGAGACGAATATTACATGTAGTGAATTTATTCTACAGTGCAGCTGTTGGGGTTTAGCCAAACAGTCGTTGGGTTTTTTAACTAATATAGTGTAGGTCGACGGGTGGGTAGCCATTGTTGTTAGCAAGAATTTAATTATCAATCTCCAACTAGCTCAAGAGACGATCAACAGTGACGACGCAAAAAAATATCAGAAGAGCTAATAAAAATCAATCGACTCGTAGACGAGTACTCAATTCAAAGCAATATATCATGCCTGTTTTGCTTTTGACGTCGAAAGTAGCAAACGAATCCTGTATTCTTCGTCTCAGGATTTACTATGGTAAATTTGATTATCTCTAAAACGCTCCTGGTGTATACTGTATACGACGCGTCAATGTCAATTCCATGTTCAATTCAAAGTCTTGCTCGAACTAAATGTGATGCTACACGTATTGTATTCCGTTGCTGTCATCTCGTTGGACATACAAAAAGAGTTAAATGCATGAATAACGTACCACAGGTAAGTCATTCATTATCGTGACAAACTTACACGTAAATGACGTTTAACATAGCACGGAAAAATTGCAAAACACATTAGGCAGTCTACATGTACAACAAAATCTTTAGTTCAACTTCGCTGTTTGTGTTTCGCCGTCCGTGCATTACCGTTCCAACCAACATAGATTTCACTGTTTTACAAAAAAATTTTGTCGGTGTCAAAGAGCACGCTGTAGAAATATTTTTTAAAACATACCATCATTACACGTAAAGCATCGATGTACATGTAATGTATACTTCCTCAAAAATGGTCGAAAAATTGTTTACAAATCGTAAAAGTTATTTGAACAAGTTTTTAGTTAGGTTTACTTTATTTCATAGTGACATCACCATTAGCACAGTAATATTTTATAGAATCTGCTATATATTATTATCATTTTGCTAAAATGCAACGTTCATCAAAATCTGTCACTGCGGGTACCCCACCATTTATCAAACGAAGCACGTTCTAATCAATGTTTTTACACAGCACATTCCAGTAAGTCATTATAATCAAGAGCAGTCCGAATTATCGGTAATTGAAATGCATATCGTGTTCTTCCTCTCATTTTTACGATTATTTTGTTTGTGGACGATAAAAAGTGGTAGAAGACATAAACAGACACTAATACTTACACTGCAACATCGTGATACTGTCGTTTCTAAAACTATGTTAAGCAAGGTCACAATGTCCCGTTCACACAAAAATAACTACGTCCCGGGTCCTCACTTTATCGGGGCTTTTTTTTTCAGCTGCACCGCGTAAGATGTTATCATGGTCGAAAGTGTATCCACTTGGAATTGAGAAACCACGCTTGCTCGTTATTGTCCTCGATAGTTTCGATCGATTTTTCCATTCCTCAGCGCGATACTGGAAACAACTTCAGGTTGGTCATAGAGGCCGATACTCAGTTCAGCGGCTTTTATCCCTTCGAGATTATTGTAAACACACCACCCCAACGCGTGTCTACCTTGTTTGCACAATGTCATTGATTCCAGCGTTCATGATGGCCATTTCTGTGGAGTGCATACCTCTGAAACCTCCGGAAGAGGGATGGAAAGCTAATTACGCGTTTTGGGTTCGATTGTATGTATCGTCGCTGCCAATTGCTTTTGGAGCGGTATTTCAAGTCAAAGAGATGCTTAAGCCTGGCGTTATCTCGACAACTGGCATTGTTGTCACGGGTGTAGGTTCCAGTTTTTGCTATGTGATGCTCACGATTTTTATTGCTGCAGTCTGGAAATTCCCGATTCCGTTCGGCTATGTGCTCACTGTGGCCCATTCGTTGTTTTCTACATGGTTTTTTTCTTGCTCAGTATCGGTCCTCGTGTACTTGCGAAGTCACATACGCTTCGCCACCAGATCTTCTCTCGAATGACTGTGATTGCTGCGCAAGGTGTTCTTGCCATTGCATACCCAACATTTAGTGCCGTATTCAACCAACTTTCAGGCGAACAACAGATTGCCTTCATTTTCGTGCTCCCTTTAATCAAGTTCTCCGTCAAGCAAGTCATTGCAAAAGCATCCGCGCACCTGCAGGAGTGTGTTGGACTTATCGTCGTGTTTTCGGTGGATGTTTGCAACGTACTGTACGTAATCGTGTGTATGCAAACGGCAACTTCGCCTGTAACTACGATCCTGATGATCGCGTTAGATGCCTTTTTCATCCTACTGGCACTGCGTTCGATCTATTATCAAATGGACTCTAGTCAAGAGCATCGAAATCTCGCAACAACGCAACCGGATAATATCGCGTATCTGGAATATCTGTTGGTGATGATACAGCATGCCTTTCAAGAGGCTGAAAAATCTCATTCTTCGCCAAGATCGATTCGTATTCATGCACCCATTCAGCTACCAATTTCTAAAGAAAGTATGCAATACATGAATAATCTTGTTGGTGCAAAGCGAAGGAATGCGGGAGATGTTAATTCCGCCAAATATTTGTCCACTTCGGAACTCAAACGTTGGTGTATCTCTTCGACAACTTCCTATCTTGACGACGGGTCCATTCTCAAAGTTGCGCTACCCATAATCGCTACAAACAATGGCAATACTCGCCGGAATATCTCCGTTCAGCAAATTGCGAACAAATTGACAGTTGGACCACATTTACCCCTGGCAATATCGACCAGAACTGCAACTCCAGAAATTCACCATAAATCGAAACTTCCCAACGACATGCAGTTTACATTTGCCAGACCTTCAAGCCAAAGTACAGTAGTACATGATGCTGAAGATGCTTTACAAATGCTCTTTCATGTGGAATACGTCATTATGGCAGAGTACATTGAGTTCGCGATCCCTGTGTTGTACTCAGTGTATTTAACATTTCTCTATCATCTGCCGGCTGCAGCGTATTATCCGCATACTCGATCACTAACACCCCAGAAGTTTGCGACGAATCAGATGAACCTCCTTCTCTATTCGCTAGTTGAGCTCGCATCTTTAACTGGTCTGACATTCTTACTTAAGCGAAAGTTTGATTTTTCGCCACTGTATCAGTTAGCATTTGTACTCGAGCGGCAAGTGGCCACACTACAAGGCCACCTGTTTTTGTGGATATCGGTCATCCTACAGATGACACTGGTCCATAATGGTAAGGTTACAATTCTCCAGCTACTGCAGTATCATTCCAACTAATGGTGTAACTACTGCGTAGGTGTCGATCTTGAGGCCCCATTCAAGTGAAACTACGTATTGTGAAGAATCTGTTATGATAAATAAAGTAGTTTTATTCGTGGTTATGATATTCGCGAAAAGTAACAAGCGAACAATGAGTGAAGAAATCAATGGCGAAAAATGATAAGTCGAGTCATGCATTTATTTTACTTTACAGACTCACACTTCACGACAGTCTAAATTGGTTTCAATTTCAAATCTACCGATTATGGATCTGTTTGAGTACTACTGTAGTAGTAAACTATATTATCTGGCCCACATGCAGGAAAATAGGGATCAGCAAAGACAGTCAAAGAACACGCACGGATCCAACTTTACAACTCACCATACTAACTTAAAAAAATGGATCAAGAACAGGATCCTTCTCTAAAATGTTCTCCGACGTGATCGCCAAGCTGGCATGCAGCAGAGAGTTGCTTTATTCCTATCAAAGATACAAGGAGGAGCTGAAGAACCTCATGGAAAACTCGTTGAGCTCTCCGAATTTTGAAATTGACTTGTTGTGATGCTCTCATTCAGTATCAGTAATGGTAACGTATATTGAGTTACTTTCAAGTCTTTCAACGTGAGGAACAGCTTCTAGCCGTCTCACTGGGAACGGGGCTGTCCGGATGCTACCACTAACCAACCCCAATGGTGAAGTGATGCTCTCATTATCGTGTAAACTTCCGGTAAAATTACTGAACCTATCCAACTGTTCGTTGTTCGCAAGAAATGAAATACTACTAGGTGTTAGAGTGGGCTGCTGGAGCACAGCCACGTTCATCTTAATAGTGCAAGAATCTTCTTTTGACAAAGGTTTCCTTTTTGCCTGACATTGCATCGCCCCAACTATTTATCTGTATTACTCTAGCTTGAATTTATACTGTTGTGTTCGACGTGTTACAGGTTTTGAAAGTTTGTAAATTTGTTGACGTGGTTCCATTCATCGCACAAGACCTGCGACTTCATATTTGTCCTTAAGGAATGGGTGCTTTGTAATGTATGCCTTGTACGCTACTTTGAACTGACCGATGGCCTTGTCAGTCAGACCTTCGTCCTTCATGAATTTGGTGACATCATCTAAGTTTTTCCATCCCTGTCTCCAGCTCTCGAAAATATAATTAAGATACGCTGGTTGGGTCCTCATTTGCTGGAATTGTTCTGGTAGCCGGTGGACCAAATCATCCCACCAGCTGAAGTTAAACTGAAAACGTTCTTCATCTTCCGCGTTGATGTTGTCCACCTTCCGTAGAAGTCTCGTTCCAGCGTCGGTATTAGTTGACAGTGCGTTGCCAATAATCAGAAGAGCAATCGTAGTCACGAGTAGGATGTGGGTAACGCGCATTCTGGACTTGAGGTGGGGACTTGAGGCGACGTGTGATCGAGATGGCAAGATGCGGAATGAGCTCTGAGTTTGTCTTCGAGTAGCAAAATTTGCAGCTGCTTTGAAGCTCGTGCCTTCGCATCAAGTTGATTGTTGGACAACAGCTCTTACACTGTATTAGCGTGTGGGTTGTGATGGATAGAACCGATTATGAAAACTTGTCTGGACGGTACATGTAGGTACGTATGTATGTCGGTCCGGTAAATGTACAAACAATGCAGCCGACTAGATAAAAGAGCAGGTTTCTCGGAGAAATTCCCCCGCGCTGTTGGCTGCAAATCAAAGTGATAAACTACATACTTCGAAGTAAGCTGTACTAAGTATGATTCGAGTCTATTTTAATATTAAAATAAGAGTCCAACTGCAGGACAATGCATCAAGTTGGGAATATTTTTACTCTATATAGTTGGTTCAACCAGGTTGAATACTCGCGCAAGCCTATCCCAGATCGTTTATCTTCTAGGATAGCTGTCTCCTCGGACAACTCTGTCAACTGACATGCTCTGACATTATTTCGAAGTACAATAATCACCAACGGTTGGCCATTGATTGTCATAGTTTCTCTAACTATCACCACCCGTCATTCTCAGTACTTAAATCTATTGACGGACAGTTAGTTTGTCGTGAATTTGTTCAAATCTTCTTATTTGTATTACATGTATTAATACGTGCACTATTTGAGACGGCGCAAGTATTTCCGTTGAGGGGAATGTACATGTACATCTTCTATCCGAGTTCTCGCTGTTTGCGTGTTGAAATGGTCATTGCTCACATGGTCGATTACATGTACGCTCGTTGTACTTACGGAATAATTCAAGTTATAGCAAACACTCAACAGAGCATCAACTTCGATGTCCAATCTATTTGCGATACCAGTTTCCCGTTGAACATCGATAATCGGATCTGCTAGTTAGTCTTTCTGTGCGTCCGCGGGAAAGATGCAGTTGGACGAAACTCGATTGAGCCTTATACGAATGCATGTCTAACAGGATCAATATTTCGCTTAGGTAACGAGCTGACCTTTATTTGTGGCTACCACGCTAACAGTTGCATAATGCAGCTGTTATGCAACTTGCATTCTTACTTCTATTGATGTTCGTACGAGTTATATGATTCGAAAGCATGAAAAAAATGTGTGACACAAGACATGAGGATCCTTCTTGCTCATGCGAGCTAACGGAATGGGTGTTGTTCAGATATTCTTTGTAGCCGTTTTGAACTGGGCAATTGTGCTGTCAGTGACCTTCGTCCTAGGAAGATTTTTAAACAGGTCATCCGCTGGTCTGGTCTTTTTTTGTCCCCGTCCAAAAATGGGACCAAGAGCGGTCCAACACTAAAATAGGTATTTTGGGAGGACCTAAAAGAAAACCTTCCGAAAATAACCAAAAACGGAGCCCTCTAATAAAAAGTGGAAATGAAAAAAACTTATGTATTACACCTTGGAGGTAACATACTAGAGATGTCATAATGCTTGTTTCACTTGAAGCCGCACATACGCAGTGTTATTTCATGTAGTCATGCTACGGGTACTGAGCCCTGCTACGTCTGCGACGAGGTCAGCGTTTACTGCATGTGTACTGTGTCCTCTGTTAGAGCTCGTAACTTGGATTCAATATACAAACAGATTATTACACTTAAGGTAGATTCAAGACTACCTTCCCTACTTCTCCTACAACATGTGCCCATACTGAGTACGAGGCGTCGCTTCGAACGAGCTTACCAAGCGTCACCAGCGCTATAAGAGCGCTAAGTACCAAATGCCAGAATTTACACTATTCTAACATCCCTTGTCCCCAGCGCGTCCATCGCCATTTCTAATAGAAACGAGACGAATACACAAACATTCACCTCACGAACAACAGCTTGGGCTGAAAGATATTGGATATTGGCTATTGTGGCATTTGCTTCATTTGATTGTGTAAGTACAGGCATTATTGACCTTGGATTCACCTAACTCGACTCTACGTCTGAATATCTTCAAAACTCTCCGTTTTTATAGCTCTCATATTTGATAATTGATAATGCTTCTTCACTTTAAGACATTTTTCATTGTTCACTGCCAGTGAACGACGAAAATGTCTTCAGTGAGCTCAGTCATGTAAGCAACATTACAAGAGAAAGCACACACGTTTTTATAGCTCTCATATTTGATAATTGATAATGCTTCTTCACTTTGTCATGTAAGCAACATTACAAGAGATAGCACACGTGAGACACATGCCGAAACTGGCATGAACGCTCAAATGGAGTGGCACGTTTTCAAGGCGTACCTGTTCCGGTGCTATTATATTCTTTTAAGTATTTTAAAAAATACTTTACACTGTATTTTAATAAGGTAGAATCGCCGTACACGTATTAAAATACTGTAGGGCGATTCTACCTTTCAACTCTTATTTATAATCTAATTTTTTATTCATACAGCGAAATGCAGGCCGGAGAGCATTTTCGATGTTATGAGTCATTTTCAAGATCGTATTATGGGTCATAATTTATGCCAAGGACGCTCCAGAGGCTACTGTGTCCAGGATCCCAAGTAGTTCTGTTATAGAACTATGCGGGCTCCCTCTGTATGCGCTCACGGAGTTTTGAGAACATGCACATATATTCGTAAATCCTATTTAATTTGTTCATGTAAGCTTAATGATAATATATCAAAACCGACGAACCTAGTAGAAGAATGTAATGGTGGCAACCTGGGAGATAATGGCGGCGACAGTTCAATGCATATTATTATATATACCATCTTCAAAACGTTTTCAAATAACTCGCGAATTACTCGGCTTGATTTGACGTGGTAACCATGTCCAAATCAGAATCTGAGAACCACACATTATTGATTAGTTAGCTCCATACTTAGACACACAACAGATAATATGCACAGTACATGTAGTTCAGCCTGAATCCTGAATCTTTCTAACGATAAACTCCTTGCGGTAAACGTTCGACTTTATAAGAAAATGGTAGTCTTTACTTGAGTCATACATAGATGTCAAACCTGCTAGTGCCCAAAATATGTGACGTGGTTTTGAAGCAGCACAGAGATATCAATAACTATTATTATATGTGCGCGACACAGCAACGGTGAATAAAATAAGGCATTGTAGGCGATGATCCTAACGACGCTATAGGTCGTTCGACCACATGAAAACGCTACTAGTAACATAATACTCGTCAGTGCGTCATGAAGAATCGAGTCGGAATTGAGGTCAATGACAACACAAAGCAGTCCCGACAAAAACCGAGAACCATTTTTGCGAAACTCAGACACAAAGTTGTCGACTCCTGGTACAGAAGTCAAGTTGGGCACCGAAGTCAGTACTCCATTGAGCGTTCATTGGCATTTCGGGATTACCACCTGCGCGTTTCAACTGTCCGAGCTGTCGCAATTTGCTTCTTCACTCCGATACCTGCTTTGTTTGTGGCACTCATTAGCGATTGCTTTCCATTGGCTCCTCCGTCCAATGGCTGGCAGGGTAACTACATGGTCTGGATTCGATTGATTTTCTCTATGTTTTTTGTCTCGCTGGGCCTGGTCTTCCAAGTGCAAGGTGTTGTCGTGGCTCGAACTATCTCAGGTTTTGGTATGTTTGGAATTGCTTTCGGTTCGTCTATTGTCTATGTGATGGCATCGATAGCTGTTGCTGCCGCTTGGAAATTCCCGATTCCTTTTGGTTACGTACTGATGGTTGGTCCCTACGTGGTGATCTTCTCTACTTTTCTTGTCTCAGTAATTGGTCCTCGTGCTCTGCTGCAGTCACCAGTACTACGCGAACAAATAAAGTCTCAAATGATGATTATTGCCACTCAAGGCCTCGTGGCCGTAGCCTATCCGACCTTCAGTGCAGTGTTTAATCGTCTCTCCGGAACAGATCAGACTGCCTTCCTGCTTGTTATGCCCATTATAAAATTTGTCACGAAGCAAATGATTGCGAACACGGCAGGGAAGCTTCATGAGTACGTTGGTCCCATTGTTGTATTCTCCGTGGATGTCTTCAACGTGTATTATGTTGCGATCTGCATGCAAGCAGCGACGTCTACGTTGACAACGCTAATCATCATTGGGTCTGATAGTTTTCACGTGGTCCTTGCCGTTCGTGATATCTTTCGTCGTGCGAATGGTGCTCGATCATATCGAGGCATGAATGAATCAACGGGCAGCGAACGGAGAGATTATTTTCTACAAGATTTACCCTCCTTATTACGGGGCGTGTATCGGAAGAATGACCCATTTCAAGGCACAAGAAAGAATATTAGGATACGAGCGCCGTTCCCACTCCAGCTTTCTGTTGACAGTGCATTGCTCCTAAAGGAAATACTTGGCACGTCCCAGGGTCCGATTGCTCCTCGTGATGCAAATTCTCTGCACAAAGAATATTAGGATACGAGCGCCGTTCCCACTCCAGCTTTCTGTTGAAAGTGCACTACTCCTAAAGGAAATACTTGACACGTCCCAGGGTCCGATTGCTCCTCGTGATGCAAATCCTCTGCATCAACCTTTGAATTCACCAAATAAGCGTATTCAAGGAGTTCCAGTCCGAGCTGGTACTCTCTCCAGCATAACCCGAGTGTTGCTGTCTAGAATGAGACTTCGGACGAAAATTTTTGGCATTGGAGCGATGCCCTACCAAAAGACGTTGAGTACACTTCCATCCACCCCTAAGATTTCCCGAGATCTACCCGATGATAAGGCTCTTTACAACGTACTACGGACACTTTTTCACTCCGAATATGTTCTGATGGCAGAATATATTGAATTCATGCTACCGATGTTGTATGCACTGTATCTTACTGCAATTTACCACCTACCGATTGCAGCATACTACCCCCACACCAGGGCTATGACATCAGAGAAGTTAAAGCGGACGGTGGAAAACATTTTAATTTTTTCTGGGATCGAGTTCAGCGCATTTCTTGGCCTGCTCGTTGTTTTAAAACAGAAACTGGGATATTCACCGCTTTCCCAACTTGCTTTTGTGCTGGAAACGCAGTTTCGTAGTGTACACGGCCATCTCTTCGTATGGAATTTGTACATTCTTCATCTTACGCTGGTACATTTTGGTACGTATATATCAGTGTATTAATCAAATGGTTGTTGACATGCTCAAGTATTTCACGTTTGTTTTGTAGGTGTTGACTTGGATGCTCCATTCATGAATCAACACCAGTGAAAATCGGGCACAAAAGTTGTCATAAAGAGCACTTAAGTAATGCGATTCTTCTACATGTAGAAAGAATTACAACAATGTAAAAACTACTGCAAAGTCCTACATAGGATCGTATTGGTTTTGCTAAACCATTTTGCTATCCGGGGATGGAGTGGAATTAATAGACTGCCCTGAAACATTTTACTACACAAACCAATTGTAGTAGTGATGACATCGAAGCGCCGGGTCCAGCCAATCGTGACATCATGTAGTGAACAGCACCCTAACAGAACAGTTCATGGAGATAATGGCCTGGTTCGTGGTCTGCGAAAGCTCTACAGGAAGATTACGACCTCGTGGTACCGTATTCAGATCGGTCATCGAGAAGCATATTCGGTTGAGCGTGTATTTGCCTTTCGTGATTATTGTGAACGTACATCTTCTATCCGAGTTCTTGCTGTTTGTGTGTTGACACCAGTACCAGCAGCGACTGTGATGTTATTGATCGAACATATTCCACTGAAACCTCCCGAAGAAGGTTGGAAAGCAAATTGGACAATGTGGGTTCGTGTCTTAGTCGCTTCAATATTTGTTGGAGGAGGTATTGTTTTCCTCACGCGAGCTATCGTCGAAGAAGGTAAAATTTCGGTTGGTCGTGCTGTTTGCATCACAATTATATCTGCCATTCTTTACGCCGCCCTCGGCTGTCTGCTCGCTGCTATGTGGAAATTTCCTATTCCATTCGGCATGGTATTGATGGTTTGCCCGTTTGTATCGATCATTATGAACCTCATCGTGTTCAGCATCGACTTCAAGGAACTGAAAACTAACAAGAAGCTACAAAAGCAATTAGTTGGGCACATTATTGGGACGTCAGCTCAAGCTCTTCTGGTTGTAGCATACCCAACGTTCAGTGCCGTATTTCTTCACCTCTCGGGAGTTGAACAAGCGATTTTCATGATTGTACTACCTGTTATCAAATTTATCACCAAACAGGTCATCGCAAAGGTGGCGGCGACTTACCTTCAAGACTATATCGGTGTGCTGATCGTTTTTTCTGTGGATGTTTTCAACGTTCTCTACGTTGCTATTTGTATGCAGACAGCTCGTTCTTCTCTCACCACAATACTCGTCATGTCGGCTGATATTGTTCACATTTTTCTTGCTTTTCGCAGTATCTACTATCACACAAACCGAAATCCGCAGCAAAGTGGCCATGAAGAAGATGATGCAAATTACATCGATAGCATTTTATTGAGCGTGGGTAAGTTCCAGTCAAGGGCAAAACCCTATACTGGATCAATTCGTCTATTCATGCCATACAAATTGCCACTTTCGACTAATAGCGAAGCAGCTATCAAAGAACTAAGCGAGAAATGGCACCCGCGGGCTGACCCAACAATTACCAAGGACACCACAGCGCAA
>NBNE01001477.1:0-12392 GCA_002215365.1 Phytophthora megakarya | reverse complement strand
CAGAACATCTCGGTCGTATGATGATTCGACCAGTAAACAAGACAAGGCTGCTAATCAACCGAGGGTAACTCACCTTGATCTCTTACAGTTGTGGTGGTTGGTGCAAGCTCAAGACACGAGAGGTGCACATTATGAAGGTGAAGAAGAGGAGGACAATAAGTATCAGGACTTCAGAGATGGCAGCGAAAATGGGAGTGACTACACCTTTCGGGTCTGTTTGTCGTTTCCTGGCTAGATCGAATTTCAAAATGATACCTATTTTCACCTGTATTAGCTCAAAATGATACATATTATCATCTTGTCACTAATGTAAATTCGGTAATAAAACGTAAATTTGACACCGTTATACTCGGAAATTAAGGGTTTGAAGTGTTTCATTGTCTTTCTACGCCTACATAGCCAATAAAACCTTTTTGTTTTGGCTGAGACGGGAAATATGGGTGATATTTTCTTGGAGAAGCCATAACGTTTTCAGATCTCACTTCTAGAAGTCAACCAGGATCTCAATCGGTAGGTGAAACGCGCCTCGTGACAGTGGTGTTCTTAAAATGCGATTCGTACTTTGTATGATTAGTATCTTTTTGTTTGAATCAGTCGAACCTGTTAAGCCAAAGAGCTGTTCTTAACTGCGCCTGTTATGTATTTACCAGCTCGCATTCTAAAGATCTTACTGCAGGAATCTCATCTATTTATATCATGGAATCAATAAGTAAGTTCCCACTGGATGTAAAACTTGTTAATGGACTGATTTGTAAACCCGCTTTCTTGGTGTTACGAAATAGTGATTTGACGAAGCAGCATTTTATCTATTAACAAGCGAGTTGGCTGGGCCGTTTCGCGGCGCAGCACTTGACGTCCGGAAATGCTTTACTGGCATGTGGTGATATTGGTATTGCTTAGCCACAGCATATGACAAAAGATAGGACCATTTTCCGCTGGTCTTGCATGGGACCAATATTGATAATTACCAAAGTTTACGGGTAAAGTAGTAAGACAGATTCTTTATACTTCGACAATGACGAAGAATTGTTGTCCTACATTGTCTATAGGGACAGACAACGACGAAATAATACGGCGACACACATGTCCGGCGAAGGAATTTGTACATATTAGTATAAGGCCTATAGATAGCCAATCAAAATCGTTTCTTTTACCTATGTTTCTATCCATATGCTGTTATGTATTTCTAATGATTCTCTGTGTATTTTCTGCAGTTTGTCTTGTATTTTATGTAGTATACCATGTACATGACCCCGGCGTATATATACGGAATTTGCTAATCGGATGTCATCCAATCTTGCCGTATTTTTCGCCGTTGTCTGTTTAGCCGCCCCAAAGTGACTCTAAAAACGTATCAGTGCTCGGATTTATCCTAGCTGATAGCACAAATACCCGTCTGGCTTTAGTATTGGGAATATCCTCAGCAGATTTAGTTTGTTTTGGCGAATCAGATAGCATCTAGAGAGGTAAAACGCGCCCTATACAAAATTCTCGTCCCAGTTGTCCTACGAACGACTGCTAGGACACAGAAAGGAACTGTGTAAATAACACCTAACGGCGTTTTGATCCTTTGTCCAAGGGTAAATATATCGTATTAATGGACAGTAGATCAATAATGCATAGTAGATTTATAATGAAACCTAAATTTACTATTGGTAGAATTGGGTGCACGCATTTACTTCACAGTGCCATTTTGTCGCGTTCAGCACATATCTTTTTTATGTAGCCTAGTAGGTTAAAAGGGAGTTTCCAAGCTGGTGAACTTGCGAAACACGTTTAGTTTTACCTTCTTGTATAATAAATCCTCAATGACAACTACTCTTAATATCGATACTCGCAAAAACTTATTAATATAAGAATACCAGCCCTAATTAGGTCATTTTCATACCTCTTCAATGCCTTTTAAAACTTTTTAAAAGATTTACAGTTGAATGTAATAGTATGGTGTACACAGGTTTGTATGGAATGTGGAGTGCACACACTGCGACGTATTTCCCCCGCGGTACCAAAACTCTACTGATTTGAAGCAAGGTTTCTAGCCAATGAAAAGTCCGCCTCAGCGTGACTACACACACACGCACACACCGATAGCGAATTTATTATTTAGATTAATATTTTGTGAAGTGCGTAAATAAATATTTAGTTATGGTGTTATTGTTTCTGTCATAAATAGAAAGTATCCAGAGCTTCCTGACAAAGCACAGGATTAGTTACACTAAAATCAGGCTATCATCGATATACTACTTGTACTATAGTAGTCATTTAAAGCGTCTTGTCCACCATGAGATGTAATTTGCTCGCGGCATTCTTGATTTAAAAATCCATAAGCTTCCGAATAACTTGAGGCTGTTCGCAGTTCGACCAGTGTGCTACCCCATTAAAAGCACAGTCTCGAAACATATGGGTATTGTAATTTAGTACTTATCTTTCATGTGGTTCGGTCGGTGGTGTTATACCCAATATGGATACACCGTAACCACAGAATCTTTCAGCAAGTGAAGTCGGCTACTGAGTATGTCTTTTGCAGAGCGACAGCTTGATTGAAGCTTCACCTACGCAGGATAATATGCTCAATTGACAACCCCAAATTACGGGGATTGTTACGCCAGGTGGCACCCCATTACGGTCTAGAAGATGACATTCGTGCCACGTTTCAGTAACTATTGGTACAGTTCCCCCTCCGTCATAACTCAACGTTCCGGCGTGCCCCGTGCGTGACAAGCAGGCAATTGTACACGGGTTTACACAGCACAACCGGGATTGACTACAGCGCGTGTCTGGAAGTGAGTGCAAATGGAGTTATCCCGACACCTGGACCCACTGACGATTATTGTGGGTTCTTTCGTAAAAATTCTCCCGAAGCATCGCTACAGGTTATGCCGCGTGACGTGCGTGAGAAGCTATTAACTACGATTTAGAACTTCTACTACTACTACATGTTACCTCTACGCTGAATCGTCTCGTGAGCAGGTCACGAGAGTAAGCATATATGTGTTTATTTCTGGAAACTCGCCTACATATTCAATTGATTTAGTTAGGTTATTTTTATTTTAAGGACTAAAAAAGTTTAATGGAAAGTATTAAAACCAGTAAAAGCATGCCTCAGATAAACAAGGGTTAGGGGAACTTCAAAACGAAAAAATAAAAACTCTCTCAATAGTGGGAACTCCACAAACGGTCCTTTACGCGTTCCTCGACCTAATTACGAGAGTAAGGAGCATTTTTTGGTACTCCCTGAGAGCTCCACGGATTCCAAACTAGCGGCAATGTCAAAGCCACCGGGGCGAGTCAAGGAAGCTGTCACTGTTTTTACATCCTGAGGGCCATTTACGGCGACTCCTCCTTCTTCAAATGAGACATCATCTATATTTAAGAGGGGGGTGTCGCGTCGAGTACACCAATGAGCAAGGTCAAGTGACGTGTAGATGGATAGGTAACGTCAAATAATGTCAGCAATCTGATAACAATATCGGGGAAACATCATTTAAGGGATGCGCACAACTAGGGTGTGAAAAAACATGTAGATTTTATTTGGTTCACATCTACACTTGTCGGCGTACACGTTGGTTTACAGTAGGTTGCAACATGTGCCAATCCTGCTACAATTTATCAACCCCCCATGTAGCTCTGCGAAGCAACGTACCCGTCATCGTCGATTCTGTCCTCCATGTCGAGGACATCCAGGCAGTTATCGAAGTTGTCGTCGTGGTCAACGTCGTCCAGCAGGCTGTTGTTGCAGTAGTTGAATACTAACTTCTCTACAGTGGTGGCCGACAACCGATTGCGGCGCTTGGACCAAATGAAGGGGTAGATGCCCCACACGCGTTCTGCAGCAACACTGGACGTCGGGACACTGAGCACTCTGATTGCAATAGGAGCCAAACGTACCAGGACTCACGACCCGACATTTCTGTGTAGATGTCGAACATCTTACTGGTACTGGTACACTCCATGGCGACGTACGCCTCCAGTTCTGACTTGCATTTTTTTCTGAGCTTCGCGTTGGGATACTCCGTCAGTATAACATGCTTCAACGCTGTTTTTGTGTCTTCTTTGTCTCCGAATCCCAACTTCGGCGTAAGATAGTAGGCAAAATCCATCGAGAACATATGGATGAAGTTCCATCGATGCGTGACGCTCTCCTTCAGCGAGGTTGCAACAGTGTCACCATACACCAGATTCGCAACTTGGACTCACTTCGTCTTCATGCGCATAAAACAATGATAAACTTGAAAGAGATCACCGGAGTCACTCTCCAACTTGCCTTTTTGCTTGGTGGGATAGCTGAGAAGACTCACTACTTTCTTCAGTTTAGTCCAACAGGACTTGTTGTTCACTACGCGCGTCAATTCGACCACTGTCCGCTTGTTTTTGATAGTTGCGAGTATAGGTTGATACTCGTCTTCAGCAAGGCGGCGCACAGCTAGTTTCGCATCGTACAAGTCCTTGCAAGCGTTGTACTGAGTATACCACCGCGTCGGCCATGGCACAGATAATGCATGCTTAATTTTCAGGTTTGTACAAAGTTTCTTGAATTCCGCCACCACAAGCTTTTGGGCTTTTACGAACCGGACCACTGCAATTTTCAGGTTTGTACAAAGTTTCTTGAATTCCGCCACCACAAGCTTGTGGGCTTTTACGAACCGGACCACTGCGTTCATTTGCTTTATGACAGCATCAATCTCTGCGATCTCACAAACATCCTTCATCACGAGGTTGACAGAGTGGGCCCCGCAGCCGTTTGCATGGATGTGGGGGTATTTCGCCTCGATAATTCCCCTTGCTTTTTGCATACTGGGCGCATTGTTCGTCACAACAGAGAGACATTTCTCGACTTCAAATTCCTCAATCACGACAAGAATGTCAGAAGCGATCGTCTCCGACGTTTGCGGAGTGCTGCCAGAAGAAATCGCCTTGTAAAAGATCGGCTTCGACCCGGGGATTATCACGACGAAGTTGACAACGTGCTCGTTTTTCAGGTTAGACCATCCGTCGCTTACCACAGAGAACCACTTCGCTTCTGAAATGCGGCGCAGCAGGTCGTCTTTCAAAGACGAGTACCTCAAGTCGAGGTAGCGAGTTGAGATCGTCTTGGCCGATGGCATCTTTTCCAGGTAAGCCGGTCGCAACACTCGTATAAGTTCCTTTATTGCGTGTGAATCAACTACTCGAAACGGTATTCCCGTGCGAAATATCAAGTTTGCAAAGCGATATTGATCGACTCCACCTCGCCAGCTGAAACTCGATCAACGAAGCTCGAGGTACTTTGTAGTCAAAGCCGCTTAGGCTCCCGGCTATCATCGCACGCACTAGGAGAGCTTGGTCTCTTGGACTCGGTGTTGTTCACCACCCTGCGGTCCTTCTTCGCCTTCTTCAGTCCCCGGAATACCTCTGGAATATCTCAAGTTCCTCCGGGGAAATGCCAGTGCAGTTGCCGGACGTCTTGTGAGATGAAACACGATCGCGTACCCACGGGACTTGTTTGCCAGAGAACCGGCAATTCCCAGTCTTGTTGTTGTGTTGCTTCAGGTAAGAGTTCATATCAAACATCCATGGTTCACAGGGGGAAGTGCCCTACAGCATCAAGGCGAAGGCGTCTGATGAACGGATTGCCGGTGGAGCCATCGTGGTGAGCAGGAGATGATGAGTAAACTGGGTCTGGGAAACTCGTTAATGAAAGTGTTCTGCAAGTGAAGCTGGACAACGGCGCGGATAGGATCCCGAGAATACTCTCCCAAATACGTCCTCGACACGAGATGACTTCAACGCACTGTGACAGTTGATAATTCACTTAAATACGGATCACGTTGAAGCGGTCTCGTGAGCAAACTACATGTCGACAAATTTTACTACACACGAACAACACGTACTCCTCCAGTGTTTCCTATCTACGTGTAGGTGTGGATGGCGCACCCTACGCACAACGCAATATCCCCCAGGACCCAGCCCGAGCAAACGACGAATAGAACACGCGATGAAACCATCAACGCTCTTAGTTCCACACCGCTGTATTCTCGTAAATTGCTGTTGTAAACCTTGCCCATAACTACCAACAATTTGCCGCCGCGTTTGGGTGAGTGCGAGGAGTAAAATACAAGGAGGCGTTGGTTGACAAATAAGATATGTGTACAATTATTAATGCTGACCGTGAGAAAGCGTGCATCGTTGAGCTGTACGTGTCGACGAAAAATCAGATTATGCAGTATTTGAAGAAAATTACCCGACCTTCACGATGGTTGCGATTTTTGGACTTGTAAGGGTACTAGCGTGTAGTGTCCGGAGATTCGTGTTTACTCAGTTGCCAGTAAGTGTCACCTTAAGTATTTAGTTCTTGGAATCATAACGTTTAATTCTACTTCCGTGCAACAAGGAGGTTGGAATCTAGAAACCGTTTCAGATGTGGCTAAAGTATTCTTTCAGTGACTTTAGATTAACAAAAAATAATTTTACGTGGTAACCAGTGCCTCGGGGCTCTGAAGTGAAGTATATGCAGGTCAAGAAGCTGAAGCAGTGTTGAGAGTGGTGCCTTGCTCACATGATTCATGAAGCTACTAAAACCTCGTGAAACAAAAATGGCAGAGCAATCACAAAATCAAACCAAGGAATGATTTATTTAATCGCGCAGTTGAAGAAGACTATATTATATATCAGGTGAAATCGGTTGCGACCACGGGGAATTTGTTTCAGGAACTGTGCGAGCCGAAGACGAAAGGATCATCACCAGGACTCCTGTCGTACTCAACGTCACGGATTTAAGGCTAACGGTTGTCAAAAAGAGAGTCCTTGAAAAGGGAATGCTATTGAAGCATGGTACAAGGAGAAGCTTTGTGAAGAAATTCGAGCAAATGGGACCCCACCCCAATTGCCTCTGGCAAACAAAAAAAACGATTTGGTTGATGTGCTAGCCGTGCTTAGTCTGCTTGTGAAAATAAAGCGCATGTGCCAAGCTGAGACACCAGTACAGGTGGAGGTGCTCATGAACCTCTACATTGCATAAATTGATGATCTCTGCGCTGACAATTTTTTTCATACTAGAGTGACATCACCCCGTTGGCTGTCAAAACCCGAGAAGTAGTGCGGGATGCATTCGATGATCGATGTTTCAGCCGCTATCACGATCCTACAAAATTAAAGGAGTGTTGTCATGTATTTGAGATGAAGTCAAAATTACATCCAATTGGCAAGAACTCAGCAGCTGCCTCATTTAATCGAGCAATGGTGCAATGTAGCCGGCAACACAAATCTTTTACAAGCCAAAGCATCGATAATTTAAGAAAGGATAAAGTGTGCTATAACCTGCTGGAACTTCGTCGGACGGTTACAGGTCCTATTGGTACTGACCAACAAGAAACTGGTGAACATGTAGCTCGATTAAATCGGGTGGAAGCAATGTTTCTACCATGTCGAAACGGACCCCAAGTAGCGAGGCGTCACAACCGGCTTGCAGAATACGAACCGGAGCGATGGTTTTAAGACCCTGTCGGCATTGCACTCAACGAGGACAGAACCCAGCTGAATCTGTGCACCGGACTTCACAAATGCTTGAGCATAGGGGAGATACAGGATCATCCCCAAAGCGATGAGGGTACTGTTCAGAACACATTCATCCTCGTGCCTCGAGATTTTAGCATGTACGGAGACATGTTACTACTCACCGTGCCAGGCTAGCAGAGAACAACGTGAATATGTGTTCTATAAACCGTGGATCCATGAATCTGCTTCAGTACAAGGAAATTCCGAAGAGTGAACACCACATGTACATTCCAACTAGATTCGTGTTTGACGTCGGCTTCGCCATGGATATGGAAGATATCGTGAGTGAAGCAAAATTTGCCCAGTTCATTCCCAGTACCGAGCTCTTCGACGAGAATAAAAAATCAGTTTCATAACTCGGTCCGTTTAAAATCCAATAAATATATGTTTTCTTATTTATTATCTTTAGATGTGTAATTTATGACAGTGCACCCCAGCATGACACCCACACACACACAAACAAACAAACCTGGCTGTTCCACATTTTCTACGGTCGTCGATGTCAACAGTGCACACCTCCACCACCTCACAAGGCTTCCCCGAACCACGCGCTCACGACAACAAATGGCAAAACATGACGGTGGGTACGAGCAGCGCCGTAACAGCGAACCGTTTACCATCGCAAGCATGCTTGTGACCACACACTTGTTTTACATTCAAACCGCAAGATTCTACCACGAGCACGTTCGTACCGCCGCACCAACCAATTACGCAAACATAGCTTTCGCCGCCATTCCGAACGACAACATTGTCGACCGACACAATGACGACAACCACAAGCTACCACGAGCACGTTCGTACCGCCGCACCAACCAATTACGCAAACATCGCTTTCGCCGCCATTACGAACGACAACATTGTCGACCGACACAATGACGACAACCACAATCGGTTCTGCGTAGCACCCACCCATCCTGCCGTATTTCCGATATCAACGCGAAGATCTAGATTCTGCGTGTATGTTTGTTCGGGTGAGCAGTTGGGGCGGTTGCATAGCATAAGTTTAAATTTGTCCCGGCTCGCTACAATCAACATCAGCAACGCTTCCTGTATCAGAAAGCGATATTTGCTATTCTGTATCGTCTTCAAACTCGATACCTTCCGCCACAGACATCCCATTTCGAGTAGAAAGTTCAGGCACGTCGATGGCGTCATATTGTCGCACTTTTCCAACTCACTGTGAGTGAGATGGAAGAGTGGGTGTGGTAGCACTTATACGCAGGAAGACTTTAAGTCGTTCCTTTACGTGTCCAAGATCACGTCTTGAAAGCACTAAAGTGGTAGATCAGATTCTCGGGATGTGTACCCGCAGACACCCTTGTGGTCTGTCCACAGCTGCTTGGTCAGAGCAGAAGCCGACTATATTCCTTTTATTCAATTCCGGAATGAGCCCGCTCGCTCATTCCTATTCTTTGTTCCTACTTTGGTATTTACATGCGCTCCTATCTACTAGTTGCTGTTCTCAAGTGCCGTTGCTTCGAAACATCCTAACGGATCACTAGCAGTAGTGTAAGTCCCATCCCTATCGCTCAAGCAACATCAGCGGACTAGTTAAAGGTTAACTAGCTTGCGAGTATTCGGCACGAAACTCGTGACATGCCGTCTACTAAGAAGAGACACCCTCTTATTCTTGCGTTGAAGCAAGCGGTTGATCAGGTCGCCCACATACTTCAAGTTTCGGAGTGGTTCCCATGTGCATCTTGCTTGTCCTAGCCACTTCACCTTGTATTTTAGCTTGTCACATACTCGTTTGCAACCCACAATATCCACCACTAGTTCGCCCTCAGGGTTGTGTGGTAGCAGTACCATAAATGTTTTCTGCTCCCGATCATCACTTCGTTCACACGGCTTCAAGTAGCAGGTCTTAAAAAAACGAGTGAAACTTGACTCCTTTGGTAAGCTTAATTTCATAGTAATCGTAACCAAGCCGATTTACAATAACGTATGGACCAATCCATCTTGCGCCGAGTTTCTGTTTGGTTGCTCCGACGTGATAGTTGGCCAAGTTTTCAGTCGACAATAACACTCCCTCTACTTCAAAAGTTTGGAGCGGCCGATTCGAATCATAGTATTTACTCATACGACCAGATGCCTTCTGCAGCTCACAGCGAACAGTTGCCAAACGATCGGCTTGGTGCTGAAAAAAGTCTTTCCCGATGCTTGTCGTTGTCGTTCAGCACCACTTGGTTGCGGTGGGTTCATAATTGTAGCAGGACTAGATGGAAGGTAGCCAATGTCGGCTTCGAACGGTGTCATCGATATCGACTGCTGAAACCTTGAATTTTATGCGAACTCGGCCATGGCAAGGTACAAGTCCCAATCAGTCGAGGCTCCCTTCGAAAACGCTCTCAAATAGTTTTCAATTGTTTGATTTAAACGCTCAGTCACACCATTTGCCTGGTGCCAAATAGCTGTGGTTAGCTTCTGACGTGTCTCCAACATTGCACATAACGTCGTTCACATAGTCGAAGTGAACGTGGGATCCGAATCTGAAAGGACCTCCGCTGGGATTCCATGCAGTACAAATATGCAGTCTCGATTGAGTTCCGCGATATTACTAGCCCAATCAGTACTCTTACATGCCACAAAATGTGCTCTCTTAGTCAACTGATCCACGACCGCTAGCACTGAATCATGTTTGAAGGGTGTCTGGGGCAACCAAACAATGGCATCCATCGCTATGTTGGTCCAACGACCACGCGGAATAGATTGGTTTTGAAGGAGCCCAGATGGTTTCGTGTTCCGGGCCTTCGTTCGCTGACAACCATCGCACGACTTCACATACAGGCGAACACTACGTGCCAGGTGTCTCCAAAAGTAGTTTTGTTCGACGAGACGTAGTAGCGTACGCTCCATTCCAGGATGTCTCTAGCACTCGACATCGTGAAATTCGAAGAGAATTGCGTTAATTAATTCCTTAATATCTGGTAATACGAACCTTGGAACTTCATCATTTGGCCCAGTGTAAAACCGTTTGCCACCATCAAACGAAAAGCGTGATTTTTTGTGTTTCATATTTCTTCAATTTACCTCTCAAAGCCTGGATGATTTTTGAGTGTGAGGATCCTCGATGTACCTCTCACTTGCTTCGGTTACAACTGGTGACAATCCATTCTTCACTCGAGAACTCACCATCTTTGCTGTGATGACCTCGAGTCGAACACAATCCTCAAAATCAGCTTTACGTGAAATACTGTCGGCCAGAGTATTAGTTTCTCCAGGAATGTATTTTAACGCCACTGGGTATTCGCTCAATTCATCGTACCATCTCGCAATTCGTCGCGAAAATAATCTTCTGTGTGAATACAATTTCCAGAGATTTGTGGTCAGTCTCCACAATGAAGGGCTTGTCTAGCAAATAAACTCTCCAGACTCGACGTCCGTACAGAATTGCGAGTAGTTCTTTCTCTCGTATCGAATAATTCTTCTCAGCTCTTTTTGTATTTACGCCCTTGAAATGCTACAGGACGCTCACACAGTTTTCCATCGTGTTCTTCTAGCTGAAAAAGAACTCCACCTATCGCGTACTCACTCGCATCCATTCGCATATAAAACGGTTTACTGAAATCAACAACAGCGAGGATTGGTGTAGCCGATATTCTCTGCTTCAATGACTCGAAGTGTTGTTTCTGATGCTCCGAACACTCAATGTTTTTATTATTCTTCAAGTTGTCTTTCTTGAGCATATCAAATATTGGTCCTGCGTCATTAGCGAAACCTGCACAAAAGCGTTGCACGTAGGTCGCAGTTCCCAGAAATGATTGCAACTTGTTTTTTGTTTTAGACAAAGGCCAATCGCGCAGCACTACTACCTACTTGGCTTCAATTCATATCGCATTTCGTCCAATATAATCTCCAAGACACGGTATTTCTGCTGAACAAAATACGCACTTGCTCCGCTTGACGTAGAAATTATTCTCTTCTAGTCTTATGAGTACCGTATCCAACGCATCGAGGTGAGATTGACTATCATTACCACGAGTAAATATGTAAATATCATCGAAGTAAGATAAGCAAAAGTCTGTCAAGTCGTTAAGTAATCTCCGAATCCAATCGTTAAACGTTGCAGGGGCGTTTGATAACCCCATTGGAATCACAAGATACTCATATGATCCATGCGCTCTCTGGAATGGGGTATACTTAATATCAGCGTCACGCATCCAAAACTAATAGTAGCCACTCAATAAATCCATACAGCTGTACCTATACGCTCGAAAATTACATCCTTTCTTGGTATTGGTAGGGTCCTTCTTACCGTATGATTGTTCATCACACGATAATCATGCACGATTCTCCAACCCACAGCTTTTTTTGACACAGAAAGTAGGAGCTCCGTGTGGCGATTATGAGGTCCGCACTAGTCCTGCCTACAACATTTCTTCAACCCAAGTTCGTATTCACGTTCCTGTACTGGAGATTACCGCCATTGCTGCGTAAAGATGGGTTGTTCAGTATCAATTTCCATCTTGTGTACGCCATGCGATTCAAGTGGCCAACACTTCGATCATTTTTGCTGAAATTCTTCTGTGTGACGGAGCAACACAGGATACACGGGTAGTCCTTAGTATGCGTCTACTTCAGTAAATGCTTTTTCTAAGTCGGTTTGCTCTTTCTCCGTAACGGCGCGAATCACAAACATACAATCCAATCTTTCGGGTTTCTTGAGAATTCGTCTAAATTGCTTGCTTGAAATGTATTTTGTTTCTCCAGTTATTGCCGAGAAGAATCCGTGGTGAAAATACTGACTACAAGCGTTGATTAGGGGGTTTCAGTTCTCCGATTTACCAGCGTCTTTTTTGTTGGATTTCTTGTGCGAAGGGTGCCACAAATCGACCGCGAGAAATCAACCAAACCGACCG
>NBNE01001476.1:0-12393 GCA_002215365.1 Phytophthora megakarya | reverse complement strand
AGTCGTGCAACAGCTCTCGGTGGCGGTTGAGTTGGGTCATAAGCGACTAGTTCTCGGTCATGTTCACTGTTGTTGCTTCGAGATAGGCACTCGCAGCGGTGACTATTGTCCAGTGAGGTAGTCGCTCCATAAGCAACTACCGTAGCCACCGTACTTCTCGGTTTTGGCCGATCCGTCAAACGAGACCACAAGCCCACTGTAGGTTCGGGGTAATCGACCGTAGAGCAACTGGGGGTTCATGCGGACTGTGGAAGATCCTTTCGTGGGCGGTGTAACCGTCGCCAACGAGTCTTCCAAATCCACAAAACTCGTTTGCCCAGCTTGCAAGAGCTGGGCGAAAGAGCAATCCTTTTCTTTGACCCTGGTGACTACCAGATGCCACGGAGACAGCATCACAGCGAACTGGGTCGTTCGTCCGAACAGCGACTTGGATGTGTTTACCCACTCCAATGCTGGAAACCGGGTGTACACATGAATGGTGCGACCCGCCAGCTGTGTGTAGCATGTCTTCAGCAACAATAGCAAGGCTAACACTTCCTTCTCGGCCGGGTGGTAGCTCATCTCGGCTTCTTTCAAAACACGTCCGCAAAAACGAACCGGGTGCATTTTGCCACCATGCGCTTGCATGAGGGTGAAACTTAGCGCCCACGCGTTCGCAAATAGTGCCACGCGGATGGCCTTTTGTCGGTCAAAATGATGCAGGATCGGAGCGTCACCGATTTTCTGTTGCAATCTAGCAAATCACCACCCGGTTCGAAATCCTCGTCCTTCAGCTGGTATAACGCAGCCGCGTAGACCGCGAAGTCCGACTATAGTAGTTCTGTGCTCACAAAAAGGACTGCATGCCTTTCTTACTCGTCGGAAACGAGAACTCGGGCACCCGCTTGACCTTCTTCGCATCCGCTTGTAACCCTTCTGGAACCACTTCATGCGAAACAAATTGACTCGTGACTGAACGAAAATACTCTTAGTGAAGCTGACCCTGATTCGGCACGCAGTAAACCGTCGGAGCAACCGATCCAGGGTTGACAGACATCTCATCGAACGTCTCGCTCCCAAAACAAATATCATTGACAAACGACCTTCGGTCGAATACTGGTACCAACGAGGACTTGTCTGGTTCACCATTCGTAAACATATCGCCTACCGAACTATTGACTAGTTCTGAGACGGGGTCTGGATTAGATGCGGACTCTCGGTCGGCTTCAAATTTGGAACGAGGCCTCGTTGAACCCTCTGTCACCCCTGTCTTTGGTACGTTCGACGTCTTCTTCGCCGAACCACATACGCTCAGAGTACTCGTTCCAAGCGCACTTGGGTTGAACGAATCCCCATAAGACGTTGTCCATCATCCGCCGGTAAATCATGGATGCGTTCTTAAGGCCGAACGGCATCCGGCGCCATTCGAAATGTCCCAATGCACACACAAAAGCAGATACCTTCCGAGATCTCTCCGTCATCATCACAGCCCATACTCTGCTTGCTGCATCAAGCGAGTAAGCCACAAGTACGCCTTCACGTCAGTCAGCAAATCGTCCACCAGAGGCATTGCGTATTTCATAATGGTCGTAACAGCGTTCACCTGTTTGTAGTCATTGCACAACCGTCGTTCTTCTTCAGCACTATTACAATGCGCGATGCCCATGGGCTGTCGGAGAACGTGATCAATCCCGCTCATAGTAGTCCTTTCAGCAGCTCGTATAGCTTTTCCAGCACTCGTAATGGCGTCCACCGTGCTCTTTGTTTTATCGGTATGTGCCCCTCCACATCAATGTCGCATACCACTCCGTATGCCGGAAGTGGTAGTGCATTACCACTAGCAATCATAATCCCTTCAGGACGTTTTAAAACCTCTAGCACCGTCGACGAGGGCTCGGTCAAGTCAGGCAAAAAGGCTAACTCGTGAGCGTAGTCAGCTAGTTCCATCTCGTTCGGAATGTGCTCGTACCAGTCGTCGTCATCGCTCCTGGCGCCAGCTACAATTTCAGCTTCGACCTCTTGCATCACGGAGATGTAGGTCAATTCTAACATGTCGACTGAGTCTTTGGCTGGGTCTATTGCGTCGTCCCCAGCGTCCGAAAACTCTATTGGTCGTTTGTCGGGCTCCCCGCTTGTCTCTTCGTCGAGCCCTGCGGTGACCGAGACCTCGCTATCATCATAGACCTTCACTCTGTTATGGTTGTTCACAACCTGGATGACCTAACATAAACTTTCTGGGTGCCACCGAGTCCTCGGTCGGCCTCGCTAGAACGCGTACAGGCGTTGTGTACTCCTGTTGCTCTACTACCAGTGGTTGCTCCGCTAACCAGTACTCGTAGAGCTCTTTCTCGTTCTGGAGAAGAGTATCGTCTCGCCCTTCGGCGTACGCAAGTACTTGCCATTCGTTATACTTGCTCGAGTTGAGTCTGACATATCCCACTTCACGTGGGATCTCTTCTTTAGGTATCCACTGGACCACAGAGGAATGCATGTAGCACCGGGCTGTCCCATCCGACACGTTCGTCAAACGGACCCACGCGGGCTTGCCCCTGCGGGATTCCATCACCGTTGGTACCATTTGTTTGATTCTTCGGATCCATAACTCGTGTGCGCACGTGAGGGTCTCTTCCGAGGCAGTCGGAACTCTCGCCACTCACCTCAAGGGACGTACAAGTCCTCGGTCGGTCCACCGACGACTTGGCCTCTATAAGGGTCGTCATCCGCGGCACCAGGCGACTTCACCAGTGGCACTGTCACCTCGTCCGGTAGTCTGGCAGTGCCATGGAACAGATCCAATCGTACACATGTGGGGGTCATGAACTCCGTCGCAATCACGACGTAAACGCCTGCGCTGTGGCCCATAATTCACATTTCGAACTCGTACACCCGCTCTTATCCAAGGGTGATCTTAACGAGCGTTCGTCGTCGGGTCTCCAGCACCCCAGGGTTAATTCCTCGTACTTCCAAGCTGCAGCTATGTTCGGACACTTCATGTAAGCGCAGTCGCTTAGCGTACGCTGCCGATATCACGCTAACATTTGCTCCAGTGGCTAGCAGAAACTTCGTTCGGGTGTCGTCAATAGCACTCATGACTACAGCTCTCATTCTCTTTCGTTTGTCGTATCGTTGAGACGACCACCACCCTAGTCTCTCGCCTGGTAGCAGTTTCGCTGTACGAGCGAGGCTTCGGGATGATGTCTCGTTTGGCTCCCGGCTTGAAGCCGAAACCTCTGTCAGGTACCCATCGTATTCCCCAACGTTCAATTTACCTGCCTCGTTCTCACCGAGGCTTCAATCGTTTCATTCTACCATTTCCGTCGTATTCACAAATCCCGTTTCACGGTCTTCGGGCCATTTCACCACCCCTGCGAAGGCAAACAAATAGTCTGCATCTACCGCGGGCTCAGCTAACCGTGACAGCCCGATAGAATCAACTTAGTTTCAGTTGGCGGGCTGCCTAGTTTAAATGATTCCCGTACACCACGCTTTGCAGCACCGGCGTCAAATCATTCTTGTCAACCTTCCACCGGAGAATGCTGGCGAGTTCGTTAAAGGTTTCACACTTCCCAGCATCATGGACCTGCTTGCACATTTTGCACCGTTTGTAGCAGTAGTGAACCGAGTGGGTCAGACCTCCGCACGCTGCGCAAGAACCATACTGCTGCCGTCCGATGTGGTTGTCGCGAGCGAAGCCTCTGTCATTGTTGAAATGAATATCACCCTTGGGGCATCGATTGTCTGATCTGGCGAACGTCACTTCCGCCGCCGCACGACGTTCATGGTCGTTCGCTGCCGCGACGTGACCGCGCTCATCCTCGCCAGCGTAGTCGTATTCTGAACATATGTTACAGTATCGATCTTCGTTGTCTCGACGCTCGCAGGCACCGATCGAGTTCTCGTTCGACTCATATTCATGGTCGTACGATCCTGGCTGACTTGTCTGTGGTCCGACCGAGGTCTCGTTCAACGCAGTGACCAAGTCAGATAGCGCGTCTGCGAGGGTAATTCTCGGTCGGTATGGCGACTCGTCTCTACGGCGATCATCCCGACGGTAGTTGCTCCTTGAGTCCTCGTTCCGACCGCTGTTCCGTCAGCAGCTACCATCTTGATCACGGAGTGTCTCACCGAGAAGTCGCGTTTCAATTTCCGGTCTCGACGTTTCTAAATGTCGTTGATCATATTCTCGAGGTCGTGAATATCCTTCACCCGTACGTGGCACAAACGCTCTGCGAGACCTCTGTCGTCGCACGTATCGAGGAAATGCTCCACGTGGTCCTTAGCTTTGCGGCCACCATTCTCGAACTGTACCCCAGCGGTACAGGCGTAACCATTGAGCCGGCTGAGGTAGTCGTACATGTGTTCTTTGTCCTCACGCTTCGCAGAGTAGTACCTAGCCTTCGCAGACTGACTGAACTTGGAACAGTAGTACTTGATGAATGCATCGCTCAAGCGTTTCCACGTGCGGCGGGTCTTGCGCGGTAATTGCCGGTACCAATGCAAGGCCCCGCCTTGGAAACTTAACTCGAACGTCATGCACCATTCGTTAGGTGAGGTGCGTGTTCTTTCATCTCGCATATGAAAGTGCGAAGCCACTGCATGGACTTCTCGCTCTTGTTCCGGTAACCTGATAACGACTTGATGTTACCCAGCGGCAAGTGAGCTGTAATTTCGATTCTGGGTGTCGAGTTCTACTCTTCTTTCACACTCAATTCGCGGATTTGTCGTGCCCACACCATGGTCAGGTCCCCTTCGAGATGATCAACATCCAAAAGGTCCCTTCCATCGTCAAACGAGTCCTCCTTCAGGTCATAGCGACGGTCTGAGCCGGACCCTTGTAAGTGTTCGGAGTCGGCCGCGAGGCCTCATTCTCTTTCAGCACTCGGTCTTGGTGGCTCGCAGACCTCGGAGTCACCATGTGCGAGTCGTGCATGTACGGGGATCCCTTGGATCCGAACACGTCTGTCGAAGACTCATTCGGCTTGGCTGAGGTTTGAGGTAGTGGGGCTTGCGAAGTGTCTGCAGGCATGAAGGCTTGACGGGCTACCACCTGACGGCCTGGAGCAATTTCCTCCACCCCGAACATCGCACGTAGTTTCTTCTTCCACTTGCGTAAGGCTGTGCCGGCATCGGCAGGCGCCCAGTCGTCGGTGCAGCGTCCGAGGGAAACCTCTGAGGCTCGCACCCCATGGCTCTCAATAGCATGACCGTATCTTGGGCCACTTGGCGGGTGCTCGTTAATTCGATTGGTACGACCAACTCTCCTCCCAGGTTCATCCATAACGCCTGTCAGACAAGGGTTGGTCCGAACATTTGCATCCAGCTGCTCTTGGTCATCATCAACCCAAGGTTTTGCCAATGACCTTGTTGGCTCCAGGCGTATCTCCGTTGATTGGTGGTCGGAAACCGGTTGACTGGGAAGTTGCCTTCCCAGTCGCCGCCGACAGTTTCCCTCCGTCGGACCCATCATCATCAGAGTCCATGGCCGGGCCGGCCAATTCATCCAATTCTTCGGCGAGGTTGCACGTGATCGCTTTTACCCCTGCGCTGCGGCCTACAGACACCACAGCGCCTTCTGAAAGCTCTGACACAGGTGGCTTCTCTTCCAGGTAATTGTCTTCACCTCTCGCGCAAACCCACTGCAGTCCCTCAGAAGGAAGGGTGCTTAATGTAGGGCTCTGAGAGCCACTTTACCGTCTGTCTACCGATGATTACTACTCCTATACTAAAATCAAGTATAAACAGATCCTTGTGGTACAATCCCCAACCGACTCCTCTACCGACATCTACCGACCGAGGAGTCACGTAGGTACGAACTCACCACCATTCCGGATCTGACCGAGGACTCGCGTGAGCGAGCATTCGGTTAAATAAGGCACCGAATCCTAATTTAGGATAACCCGGAATAACCCTCAGCCAGGTTATATTAGGATGTCCGAGGGCTCGGACGGCTCTAAGAGTGATCACGTCACTAGGACGCGGGGAGTATAATTGGCCAATCATGATCCGAAGTGAGCTTTCTTTGAAAGCTCTTGTAACAGTTGGCCTTGAAAGCTCGGTGGTCTGCGAAGCTGCGATTCGCTTCACCACATCGACGTGAAGTTCGAACGACCTCTGTCGACCGTCCAAGAAGAGACCACTTCAGAAGATATGGAGGTGTCCCCAGCTCTCAAGGAGACACCGCTCCCCGAAGTCTAACTGGCTCATCTGACTTCTGAGAGTCAGACTTCCAGATGTCCCGTCGCTGTTGATGCTTGCGATGAGAATATGACACCGGCCCAAGCGGAAGACGTCAGTCAGGCTAGCGTTTAGATAACCGAGGACCAGGCCAATTTCTATGTCACTTCGCAATGTCGACGGTGGAAAGAGACTCAGGCAGGTCGGACAGTTCCGCCAGGAATTCGGTAAGACTGTCCGTTTGCGAAACCCGACTCGCAAGCGTACTATTTGGCGACACTCTAAACGCCGCGTTATCTGGAGAAACGGATGTCGGTGGCGTCGCAGGCCGGTGCTTGGATTTCTGAGCTGCGAGTTCGTCGCAACACTTTTGGGCTGGCACTGGACTTGACCGGTCTTATGATTCCGGGCGAGAGACGCTCGCCAATTGAATGGTGGCGATCATCCAAACGCTTCCCGCCGTATCTGGGTTCGAGTTCCAGAACGTGATCCCGGTTTGGTCAAACGCTCGAGTTTCGAAAGTCCATTCGGAGTTGATCCAGTTGGTGTGCGATGCCTGCACGACTTCTGAGTATCAACATCTGGAATGGAGACAACTGATTTCGGAAGCGACTCAAAGATTCATGTCGGCTGAGGAGGTTGATGTGCTGATGTCAGCCCTGACGGACAGACTTCCAAAAGTGGATGACTACCCAGAAGACCAGGATGGAGACGCGGTCATGACGCCTCAGGAAGCTTAATTTTTGGGACATGCATTCGCGAGACAGGTTACGGCGTCTGGCCTCCGACGATCACAACCTTCCGTTAGAGAACCGGAACCCAAACGACCGCAGCACCAACCGTCGCGGCCGAATATGTCTTCGATTCCATCAGCGTCCACACTTCAATCATATCCATCTTCGGATGCTACGAGTCGAGGTGTCAAACGCAAGGTCCCAAGCACAAGTTCCATGAAGGGTTCGTCAGGATTTAGCTCTGGAATCTTTCGGGCAACGGGAGGTTCGATTGAATCTCTACCGAGTGCGACGTCCGGAAGTCGAGTGTCGCGAGACAGCTCGTCTGGGTCATCAGGATGGTCTTTTGGAATCGGAGCTGGAACACATATGCCTTTCGCAGGTGTGATGCCGCGAGTGATGACCGCCCATGAAACTGGTGGAGACGTTCCAGTTGAAGATTATGTTCAGACGTACATTCCTCCGGAAAGTCGCTGACAAGTACCTTTGGAAGTTGCCCAACATGACGTGGAGTTGTCGGATCCCGAACCATCACGAAATCCAAGTCGACCTCCAAAAGAGGAATGAAGACGCGGTCGGAGGTCAGAGTATCCAGAAGATGGCTCGGATGACAAAAAGCACTGACGCCGAAGAGGTTTTCGAAGTCGTCATGGCGACAATCGATCACGTCGGGAGAGAACACCGTCTGTACACTCCAGGTATTCCGAACATACTGCAAGGTCGGGCCTCTCGATGTCTGGAACGACGCAGCTGGCTCTGACAGCCATTCACGAAGTGAAGGATTCGATGGCACAAATTCAGAAGGCTCAAGAGACGCTGATGGCCGGGATGAGTGCGCTCGCGCTGCATGATACCGGAAACATGGACGTCAAGGAATAGCAGGAGATTCTTCTGAACGATGCTCGACACCAAACGTCTGGAAGCCAATCTCCAGAAGTACCACACATGGAAGCGGGATATCCAGCCCAGGATGCATTGGACTCACGCTTCGCTGAGTATCAGGCTCGAGCCGAAACACACATGGAGGCACAGCGGCAACAACACTTGAACGAGATGGCCGCTTTCGAGAAGGAGTTCCAGACGCTGCTGTTGGAACGTGACCAGGAGCGCGAGACGAACAAGAACCTGTAGTTGGTCCTCGTCGGGCGTCTGAAGAAGCGTGCGGAATCTCAAGGAGAGAGTGATAACGGTCTAAAACCGGTCCCCGAAGTAACAACCCAGGTGTATGTAAATTCTGATTCGACAACTGGGAATCCAGTCTCAAGTGGCGTTAACATGGGTGTCCCACCTGTTCTGAGAAAACCGATAGTACCACCAGAAGTAAAAACGCTCTACGCCACTCAGACACAAGCTGTTCTAAGGGATCTTAATGAGACCAAGGAGAATGTCGCGCGCGCAAGAAGGAGTCTACCCCGCCAAGTCAACCTCCAGAGAAACATGGCCCGCCGGATGATCAACCTTCGGATGATGACAACGATTGTGTGGCGAAGCGGAATCCGTAAAAATCTTGTTGACACGGTTCCCGATACCACTGGTGCCCGGACACAGACTAACGAAGAGGGTCCTCCGATGATCCGTGATCTGGTTGTATTCTTGCTCACCTTGTGTACCCGACGGCTGGCGGGTTACGCTCTCCTAGGTGATTCGTGCGATGTATATCGGCGAAGGTGGAGACGCAGGGGCTTGAGGTAGTGTGGACCTTCTTCAATCTACATCGGGTCAGTTGATCCTGGTGCCGGGCGTGTCCTTGAGCCACGATCTTGCTGCCTTGCTGCCGATCCAGGTCTTTTGGAGTTCCAATGTCGGAGATCTTGCTTCTTCCTTGTAGATGCTTGCCGCTTCCAATAGCGGGGAACTTGTTGGGGTGAGATCCGATGTGATCTTCAGGCCAAGCAATCAATGCCTTCCGATCAGTTGTTAACCCTTGAGGGCAAGTCACTAGGTAGGGAAAAGCTGGCCAATATATTATCCAGTCTTAACCGCTACGCTAGATCCTCAGTCCTTACCGTCTGCGCACTTGGGAGGCCAATCTAATCCCCGATTCCAGGCGAGAGCAGACACTTGTGTAGCTTAGAGCAAATTCGAGTCTGTTTACGTTTATCTCTATATCCATTTACCCATCCTCAGCTGCTTTCCTACGATCACCTGACATCCGAATACATACCTCGTCCTCGGATCTGTCGATCGCGATCGTGATCGGTGATCTTGAGCCATCTCTTGGTCGCCGTCGCGCGGTGATCGTCATCGTTGCTACTCATCCCGGGGCGCATGACTGCGGCCACTCGACGATCTCGTCTCGCCTCCTTTCTCCCACCCTGGATCACCATCTTGCTTTGACCTGGGATCGCCTTTACCTTGTGTATCTTGATCTGCGGTAAGCGCGGCTCCAAGGTTGCGATCTTTCTTCAATCAACGTCCGCTGATCCGCCACGGTCCCGGATCACTGACCGACAGCGGCTCATGTCCACCCATTCCCCTTGATCTTGCATTCTCGCGGCAAGGTATAGGTATCGTCGCCATCCATCATTCCAGGGGTCAATCTTGGGTCATCCGAAGTCAACATCACTCATTGGCGTTGGCGCACGCTGGATCTTGGAGAGGTGACTTGATGTCTTGGCTTGGAGTGGGATTTCTGTCGCCTGGTCCATCTCATTCTCGCGATCTGCCGGACGAGGGTGCCTTTCTCATGGGATCGTGATTGCACTTCACCACATCCGCCCTCAGCCTGCAAGTTGGACCATCCAGGTTCACTTCAGGTCTCATTCCACAATTCGCCGACACCGGCGCACTCCTCTCCAGCCTTCCGCCAGCCATGCACATGAGTAAGTCAAGCAGCGACCCCGGGAGTCCCCCAATTCAGACTCTTCCCGACTCTCCGCAGTCAACAGGAAGCAACCGGTCGCACCAGTCCACGATCTCGCGTCGTTCTCGCTCCCACACCTCCGATCAGGGTCGGCGGTTAGCCACCTTGGAGGGCGAGCTCCGCCAGAGCAGCCTCGCGCGTGATCGCCTCATCCGGGATCGAGATCATCTTGATCTGCAAGTCCGCCAGATCCGATCCGACATCCGGGATATGGAAGCGTTCCAGCACGGCCAACGGGACGAGATCACCCGCCTAGAGGCCGAGATCTTAAACCTCACCCACGACGCCGATGATAAACCTGAAGGCCTCCGCACCCAAGTTCTCCAACTCCGCACCGACCGGAACCACTTCGAGCGTCATGTGATTTCCGCCCGTGAAGATCTCAATCTCGCCAAGGCCGATCGCGATGGTTTTCGCAAGGAGGCTATCCAGGCCGGGGCCGAGCTTCGGGTCTTGCAGGAGCAGGTTCGCGGTTTGGAGCACGAAACCGACGATGCAAGGTCCGAATTAGCCACAGCACTAGCCAGCTACAACTGGATCTCCGCCAGCTCACCCATCAACAGCCAGATCGCGGAGGGAGATCTCCTCCCGGGAGTTCTACCCGTCTGGACCAGGCAGATCGGAATCGATTGCTGGCAAATCTCGCCCTCCACGCGTGACCCTGGCGCAGGTCACCTCCGGTCGAGATCGGGCCTTCACACAAATCGTCCAGGTCACTGAGGATTGGGATCAGGCTCTTGCCGGTCGCGATACAGCTCTCCATCTTCGGGATCAGGCGATTGCCGAACGCGATCAGGTCCGCTTGGACCTCCTCTCCGAGGCTGCCCGGGTCGCCCAGCTGGGCGATGGTCTCGAGGTTGTTCGCCTGGAGCTTCAGGGATGGGAGGGCAGGATGGCGGATCTCCTGCTAGTCCACGATCAACTCGGCAAATTGCGAGATCTGGCAGAAGGGGATCTGACCGAGGCCGATCTGCTCCTCACGCATCTCGCTATCCGGACCCGAGAGAGTCAAGCGACCCGGATGCCGAAACTTGATCGAAGTCCGCCCAGATCCCCCCACTTACCGCCTCTCAAGACCCCTCGCAGCGATCAGCCTACTTCTCCACCGCCCGACCAAGAAAACCCCGAGATCGAGGGCCCCGAGGGTGAGCGGCTCGAAGATAAGCGCGAGATCCCAGGTGAAGGTGGAGGCGATCCTGGAGATGACAATCCTCCTTCCTGGGAGAATGGGTCTTCGACTCCTCCTCCCTCACCTCACGGATCTCCCGGAGGAAGGTTAGGTGGTGGTTCCCTGGTGGTTCACTCGGTGGTGGCTCACCTCTCCAGCTGAATCCGCCATTGTTTTCTTGCCCAGGCGAGTGTTCCCCACCTTTCCACGGTCAAAATTTTCACGGCAGCCGAGATCACCCGTCGACTCCAACTATCGTGGGGGCCATACCGATCATCGCCATGATTAATTCTACTTTAACCAAGAGATTACTGATCCCGCCCGGCTCCCTGTTTCCTGCTCGAACATCCTTTGTTCGGGATCCTATATCCAGGACCGGTTACCGTTCCAAGCTGATCACCGGTGCCAACGTGTTGACTCTGATGGCCACGGCGCCATGGCTCGTACTTCGGCGGAATCGCCCCCTCCGCTGACTTTCGATCACAACTTGCACCGGCGGGCTAACACCCCTCTATGGCGGATCACCCCGTTGTATGCCACCCTGGAGGAAGATCAACTGATAGCGTATTGGGAATCAACCCATTACCTCAAGATCACGAAGGCGATGCTCGCCTCGGACCCCGTTCTCTTCATCTACCACCAGGATCGACGTCAACGGCGCATTCGCGTTGGAGATCGCTGCCGGAAACTATTGGGAGCGTGCCTCCAGATGATGAGAAGCCAGTGGGCCGATATCGACCTCCTGCTGGACCCTTACTTCCTCCACCTGCCGACGCCCCAGGATCGAGTACGCTAGTATCCCGGATCCGTCTCCAGGGCGGCCAATCTCACACAGCCGACCGCGAATCTCCCTGAGCCTACCGACGTGATCACTTCCCTGTTCGAGTGCGATCAGGCCGATCCCTGGCAGAACCATTACCGCGATCCAGGAACATTTATCCATCGCTGCAGATCCCTCGTCTCGCGAACCAATTCAACCCTCCTGCAGCTCCTTGATCTGTGGATCCGCCTTCGCTCCCGGGAAAACCGTCGTGATCCCTACTCGCTGTCCCGCGACCGAGATTTCTTTATGCTGACTCAGTTTCAATTGTGATTCGCCACTATAGGACAACCCAAATATCAGACGTCCTTGGTCACGAGCAGATCAATACGCCTTTCCTCACACACTTGAACTCTGCCAGTCCTTCAGTAGGGAAGGTACGTTGACGTTTCAGCTATAGCAGAGCAGCCGGGTACTTGCACCGGCCAGAAGATTCACTTGGATAATACTCCAGGACTGACTGATATTTGCCAGCTATAGCTAACACTTAGATCAACCTCACACAAACGCTTCTTGGATTGACCTTGGCGGGTGAACTGGAGTATCAATCTAGTTCACCAACAGACATGTATGCCACGCAAAGCCACTGGGTCCTCTTGGACTTACAACAAAAGAAGCCTTAACTTCAGGTAGCAAATTCGGTTCTGTTCTCCGC
>NBNE01001474.1:0-12403 GCA_002215365.1 Phytophthora megakarya | reverse complement strand
GTAGACATGATTCCACCCCTAGTGCAAGTTCTAGGTTCGCTCGAGCTAGTGGCTTTCTTGTTTAGTTATGCTTTTCTGACGCCAGAAGGTCATGTAGTTGTAGCCTAAATGCCAAAACTTCGTTTACATAGCGTAATATCGTAAGGTGCTCACTGTTTGCAGAAATGTCCTACTAGTACGTAAAACTCCTGGTTACATGTAGCATCAACAGTGTATTCACATGGCCCAAAATGACGTTTCAGATGATAGTTGAACAACTCACGTGCTTAGTGATACTACCGGGGTGAGAAATACTGTACATACGTATATACTACACCATTGCCAGACAGACCTAAGTGACATCAGTCCAGATCAAAACGGGAAATGACAATAGTAAAAAAGTTTAAATTTGTGAAAACCAAATTCGATTTTTTCTCCAAATCAAAGCGGAATTTGTCCAGACAAAACGAAATCACTTGCCATAGACCATCTCTTCGCTCCGTTTGGCTGTTCCCACAGCGTGCACACAATGGCGAGCCATTCGATTCACTAAGCGCAAAGTCATACAAGGAAAACTTGATTCTGCTGCTCGTTCCAGGAGCTGCATCCGAAGCTCCTGCATCTGTCCTCGAGGGACAAGGGCACGCTTCGATTTCAAACGACATCGCTAACTGAGGGTGATTAGTACTACCGAGTTTAAAAGATGAATTACTTGCAATGGCTGCTGTGGCCGTGACAACATAAGCCCAAAATTCGACCAAAACTCGCAGATTGGTAGGAGACATACGGTTTTCGAGGGACTATGCTACACCGTTGCTGATAAGTACCTAACTCCTGGATAAGCACCAAGACCTATTACTGCATTCAGTAAACGGACTAATTTGTTTAGTGTGGGGGCAGAGATGGTGTTGATGCACGGATCCAATGCTTTTGTTCAGGGACATTAAGAGGCAACAACTGCGTTCCTTAACGTGGTTGGACACATCGTACCCCCTAACTGGTTCAGGCGAGTTATTCCGTTACAGCGGATTGCCGCAGGCCGATTGGGTCCGCTTCGGCAGCATACCGAAAGTTCCTTCGTACTCATTATGGGGAACGCAAAACCGAGTGGATGGGGTTATGGATATTCGCTATCTAGCTCATCTATCAGGTGTAGGTGCTATTACATCGTCGGAATCGATACACACAAAAAAACGCAATGACCGCAGCACGATTGAATCAAATTTTACGGTGGACAACACCAACGACGGGGCTAGTTCAGTTTACGGATCTCTCGAACGGGGCACTACCAGACATATGCCGACTGATTATCATTTTTATTGGAAACGTTCCTGAAATGATGTATCAGATGCGCACTCAGATTGACTGCATCACGACAAAACCATCCTGTCACGATAGCTGTAGTAGACCAAAGTGATGTACATAATGTACTTGGTATTCGGATCTCCACGGATGACACTGGCAGGATGGCCACGGTAAAATCAGAAGAAGAACTTAAAGGGTGGTACAGCGTATTGTTGGAGATGGAATTCATGTATCAAGTATTCATCTACATCCAAAATTGAGTAGACTGGTTTGCATGTGAGCGAATGGTAGATGCTACGCACGATCCTGAGCAAGTTTCAAGAACTTGGTGCGAATGGCACAGCGGAGACGGGGTGGATACGAAGTCTTTCGGCAACAAGCCGCTTGGAACAACGAATGCCCAGCGCTTGGTGCATCGCTCCAGTCTGTAACATGGGAAACCATCCGAAAATTGATGAGAGTATCACTGTGGGGCGAACAACTCCTCCAACGAATCAAATTTAGAGCGTTCAGTAGATGAATCCGATCACGCATCGGCCTCAGTGTGGCATTGAATAATGTGGGAATAGAGAGACGAGTATGTTGCAAATGTTTTGAACCTTTCAAGGTGTGAAAACACCTCGGGACAATTTTTATCACCATTGGTACTTACTAGGAAAGGGAACTAATAGTTTTACAACAATTATGCTCTTTGGATTAAAAACGCCAGATGTACCAGAAGGTATTTGGACCTTTTGGGACCAACTGCTGGGGGCCGTCCAACTGATCAGAAAGATGGTATAAACGGAATTTACACGATCTAGCATCGATTTCCTGGATTTTACGTGTTGTTGTGACGCTACAAGCGATTTGGTTCCGAAGAGCATCATACTATGATCCGGCTAATGATATAAATATTGTTCGTGCTACCTCATGGGTACGAGGACGGCTCCGACACGCGCATCAGGTGACATGGAACATTGGAGAGATGCATTATTAGAAACAGGATGAGGAATGCCGTACATGGAGGCCGAAATAGGCTAACACGATGGATGTAATCACGTTATAGGGAGAGGTCCACTCTCCAGATGATGATTGAAGCATCTGTAGGGCCAGGTCTATGTAGTCGTTAGATACTAGCAAGAATGCTACCATTTAAATGACAACAATGCTACTTCAAAAAAAGAAGAATGAAGTTGCCAATAAGTTCAAGTTGTTCTTGACCATGTATGATTATAACGGGGAGAGCGCATCAAGTGTCTGTGCCCAGATAACGGTACCGAATTTGTGAACAAGTCGATGGACAACATCTGCCAGCAATACGGCCTCATACATCAGAAAACTGTCCCATACAGTTCACGGCGGAACTGTGTAGCTGAGCGCATGAACGTACCGAACATTGAGAAGGCTAGGAGCATACTCCATTACAAGGGTGTGTCATGGATGTAGTGGGCGGAGGCCGTAAACACGGCAATGTACTTGAACAACCGATCAACGAACAGCATCCGTTTGACAACGACTCCGTACGAATTGTCGCTCAAGGCTAAACCTCCTGAACAATTCACGCGTGTTTGAATCCATTGGGTACGCGCATGTGGACAAGCCGGAAGCGAAAAGTTTTAAATGCATGTTCATAGCGTATGACGAAGACTTCAAGGTATACCGAGTACACGATTTGGAGTCCAACAAGGTGAAGGTATCCAGATCGGTGAAGCTGGATGAGCGTGAAGTCAATGGCATATATGATACAACGACTGCAAAAGACTCTACAATCATCTATGTGACGAAAGACGCCCAAGGTTCGGCACTGCCAGAGTGGACGGAACAACCGGCGGACGATGAAACACTGGATTCAGTGGGGGAAGAAGCGGTTGAAGATGTGGAGATGCAAGGGGTATCCTAGTCATCGCCCGGCCAGGAGCTAACGACATACCGAAGCATCGCAAGACCGACGATGGATGAGAATATGGTATTCTACCCGGAACCAGTACGTACCTGACGCGTCCATGAACCAGTACTTCATCTCGAAGACGGATCAGAACACGATGATGAGTCGTCGGTCGCAAATAACGATGGCCCGGAGAACGCTGACCACTTTTGGTCACCATCACCCAAGTCACCAAGGCTTGATGAAGATATCTTGCTCGCTGAGGCAGTACTAAGTATGCTGCAGACATCGGCGACGCTACTGATGCACCCACGACGTATCAGCAGCCAACGCAAAGCTGCCAGTCTTCCGAATGGGTGGAACCAATGAACACAGAGCTTAAGGCACATGCGCACAATGAGTCATGGATGCTAGTTCCACGGACACCGAGTGCCCGATCAGTCGTATGTTAGTGGGTCTTGGAGAAGAAACGAGCTGAGAGTGGACAAGTAGCCCGACACAAGGCTTGCTTGGTTGTGTAAGGGTTCAAGCAAAAATTTGGAGTGGACTTCTTCGAAACTTACTCGCCGGTTGCCAACACGAACTTAATCCGAATTGTATTGTCGGTAGTGGTGACGTTGAGGTATGTGACGGAGCCGTTGGATGCGGACACAGCTTTCTTATATAGCGATCTCAGGGAGCGTTTGTGCATGGAAGTTCCTAACGCCAAGAACATGATGAGCAGACTCGACAAGGCAAACTACGGCTTGAAGCAGACAACTAGTGCTTGGCACAAGCCAATCCACCGAGGTTTCGTGAAGATCGGATCTGGAAGCTGCGGTGTCGACAAGTGCGTTTACGTGAAGGCCGAAGAGGGCAGATATGTGTACATCTGTCTGTATGTGAATGACATAATTATAACAGCTAAGACTAGCGAAGAGATTCGGGAGGTTAATGTGACGATGCAACCTGAAATTCCGGTGGCCTCCGCAGCTGCCCTGACAGGAGAGCCAGAATTGGAGTATGGAACAGGGTCCCTGGCCAATGGACGTCCTGAATTGTGGAAGTACATCCCGAATGCCGCATGCAACCCGAATGGAGATGCCAAGTATGTCCCGAATATCACGTGCAACCCGAATGGATCACGTGCAACCTGAATGGAGACATTACGTGCAACCCGAATGGAATACAACCTGAATGTCGAAGTGGACTATTCGACTGATGATGTGGTGGTCCAAGATGCACGGCACGACATACGCCAGTACCGGCCAAGGTCGAGCTGGACCGACGTCAGATTACCTGAAAACCATAATGGAGAGGAGATAAGACCTGAGTGAAGAGTCGGCTGACGCTGCCAATTCAAGAAGGACGGTGCGTCAACAAGTGATGAGTGTGCTCGAACCGACCGATGATGTGACGACCCAAGTATACAAAGACCAAGTCATCCAGGTGGTGTGTAATCGCGAGGTAACAGAGACCGAAGATTTCGAACATTCAGAGATCAAGATATTACAAGAACCTGAAGAACATGAAGAAGAGACCTAAGATGAAGTTGTTGATAGTTAAAGTTTAAATAGAGTTTGTTTTGCCATCTAGTGCACAAGTGGTTCGCAGAAACCGTGTTGCTAGGGGATTATGTCGGAGAAGACCTGTGGGAGATAACCTAAGGGGTCAAGGACTCAAGGACCGACCACACCAAGGACTGACTACGGCCACGCGGGACGCGTGAAGACTCTCAAACTCGTTCAATTAAGTTAACTCGGGGACCGGTGCTTCGGCTGATCCAGTTATTTCACTTGCCAAGTTGTCTCTGGACACCCTCAAGTGTCTGGTTGCATTTCATATTACCCTGCGATTTAGGAGGATTATAGCGATCTCCCCCTGGATCTTTATTGCTGATTGCTGTGTGAACGGAAGGTACTTATATTAATTCTCCTGTATTAGTACAGTAGTGGTGCGCGAAGGGCATCCATAAATCTACCTGTATTCGGGTGTGTCTAATAACTGACAGGCTGTGTATTTGCATAACAAAGTCTGTGTATATCATCTAGGTCATTTATTGTTTTGGGTTAATTCTTGGGGGAAGGTCTTTACCCGTGATCTCTCAACTAACACTCAGGACGACTAGGACGAGGAGGTCCTGGAAGTTCTCTTATATACCTGTATATCCTATTTGGCAGTCACTACCACGGTGTTATCCCTGGTTTTCGAATTAATCGAACCTATAGGGATTGACGCAAGGCACACGCCAACCCGGACTGGAACTAGTTTTCAGCCCGAGTCTTGTACTACCTGAACGACTTCGTGTTCGAATCCGTTCAGGGCACGCTATGCACCTATGGGCGGTCAAGTGTTCACCCACTTCGTCACATTAAGGCGGCACTCAAGAGTGCGTTTAAGATGAAGGAGCTGGACCAATTCATCCTTGGAATGGAGATCGATCACGACCAATCAGCATTGTGATTCAGTTGTCCCGACTCCTTGAGAACCCAGGCCAACAACTTTGGAACGCGGCCATCCGAGTACTATGGTACCTGAAGGGTACTCGAGATCTCGCCATCGTCTACAAGGTAACAAGGGGCTGGTCGAATTAACGACATACACTGACGTGGACTGGGGTGGCAACCTGGATGACCGCCGCTCAGTTTCCGACACCATGACGACGATAAGCGGGAGGCCGGTTGTATTCAAATCGAAGTATCAGCGCACGGTGGCGCTAAGCTCGGCGGAGGTGCAGTACATGGCGCTATGTCAATGTACGCAGGAGGTGTTGTGTACTCGCGCCATGCTCAAGAACTTAGGTCACGAGAAAGTGGGAGCTACGCATGTGCTGGAGGACAACCAAGGTGCGATAGCACTGGCGAGCAAAGCGGGCTACAACGCAAGGACCAAAAACGTGGACATTAAAAGCCACTTTATCAGAGAAAACGTGGCCCAGGCCATCATCAACGTGAACTACGTCTCGACCAATGATCAACGGGCGGACATACTTGCGAAGGGACAGGGAACAAATCCGAACATTCGGTGGTTTCAATAGTCAAACCAAGTGAAAGTTGTCAGCGGTGGTAAACAGATAGATGAGATGCATCTAGGAGTCCGAATAGGACACTAGGGAGATAAGAACAAGATGGTAGATGTAGTCTAAACACTAATCTTATTTCGGCATTTGCTCTCTCCTACCCAAGCACATTTCTATAGACACGGATTTTACCTCTAAAGGATTAGCTGAAGTGTAAACACTGATACGCTGAATCCGCTGAGGATATAGCCCATGCTCAGATAAAGCCAAACTGATTTAGGACAAAGCTGAAAAATGGTACGTTTAGAGACACATTTGAAGCTGCTATATTGTCATCAACGACGATGTAGGGCAACACAATTCCTCGTCGTTATGAAACCAGGAAGTATCTCTCTTACTACTCATACAGCAAAATTTTTAAATATTACCATAGTTGCCAAGGTAGTTCAGCAGAAATTGATACTATATTTTGTCCTATCAGCGGGCTATGTGGGGCTTATGGCAATACATGTAGCCGGTTGTACAGCTTCCCGACGTAGAGTGCTGCGCCGTTTCGCGGCGCAGCAACGCACTCTATTCTAAACACCTAAACGGCAGTTGTGTGTGGTATGCACAAGGTTCAACGCCCGTTGTGTGTAGTACATTCAATAATAATGTTGTGTAGTGCAAAGGTCGTTCGATATCATCCTGTATGTGTAAAATGGCGCGAATGTTGCTTGATCACATCCAAAACCCTTCCCCATTCACAGTTCTTTAAACTTCGAATACTGTCATCTTGAAGCTTCCCGATTTGATCACCTTTAACCGACACACTAACAGTAAGAAAACCCCAATAATAAAAATATTGTGTAGTCCACATCGGTGTTGAAATAGCGGCAGTAATATGTGGTGCAGTGCACCAGGTGCACACACCATCTTCTAATAGAATAGCTTAGCAGGATGAAACTAATTTCAGGTATAGCCGACCACATATCCGGAAAAGCATGACATTTTTCGAGTGGCCAGTATAAATGTTGCTTCATACTAAAAACCCTCGATGCGAACCTAGGTATTAGATGGGTAATTACGTAGTTACGTGCCGATGTAACGCCTAACTGTTTTGATACTACTACTGGAATATAATATTGCAATAAGCCGTAGCAAAGTATTTTTTAAGAATATCTTCTACAAACACTTTCTGCTTAACAAAGTCAACAACGAAAGTTATCTTTCTTTTGCCTGTCAGAAAAGTTATAGTTTGCACTCTTACTTACTTGCCAGAACCATTTCGAGTCACAGTAACCGCACCAACAGTCCCGCCGAAGAATCATAGCTCCTAATAACTCCAGCTCAAGAATACACAGGAGTGTAGTCATTGGGTTGAGTTTCTCACGTTCTTTTCCTGTCACCCTAATGGCTTTCCCGTTCACAGCACGGTAGGGATTTTGAAGTTTTGGAATCTTCTCCACCATGATTTTCACGTCCTTAACATCAACAGATGTTCGTTTGTTGGCATCGACACTTTTCACTGAAATCGTCTTCAAATTGTTGGCTCCGGCATTTCTCCGAATTATTCTTGTCAGTTTACCAACAAACGGTAATGTTTTTTCTTCATCATTCTCTGCGTTGTCGTTACTATTGGACCTTTTGACATGTACAACGCGCCCAATGCGCGCTCTATTGTTATCGATATCGGATATCATTTTGTTAGTGGAAATATGGCCCGTAGAGGCATTGTTGGTTTCAACGAAATTAGAGGTATCGGTGATAAGGAGGTCATGTATTTATGCTAGCAACTAACTACATATTCCTAAAGTCGCTGTGGGCTTATACACCCTAATTAACGAAATTGGAGTTACCGTTGAGGTACTGGGAATGAAGGTATCTTTCTGGTATTATTCTGGAGCAGGAAACATTGGTGACAATCATCACTAGCAGATGACGATGGAATCCCAGGTACATCACTACAATGGTTAGGCGAGTTGTCGAAAGACAATGTCAAAGTGAGATCGAATTCAAAAGTCAGTCTGGCCTATTCGGCAAAAAGGCTTAACTGAACTTATGTTTACGAGTATCCCACAATATGACCGCGAGCACTGATGCTGATTTCCCTATTCTAATCAAAAACATCGAATAGTTAAGCAAAATCGGCTGATACCCAAATAGTAGGATTGATTATGTTAATTGATGTGCAATGATGCCCCCACAGCACAATCTATCTTATTTTGATTTGACGTCGTCAAATTGACGAGTACTATCGCAATAAAGTCATCGCGTATGACGTACCAATGCAACAACGCAATACGTGATGCTTTTATTGATAATCAGAAAAGCTTTGCAAAAAATTGAGTTCTGGGCAGCGAGTTTTATAATACTAATTACTGGTATATTTATGGCGCATGAATAATCAAACAAATAATGACATTTGGAGGTTACCGTTGCCTCTAAGATGGAGCACAACCAGCCTGAAGTTTTGACATAAAGTTTCGTGCTGTAATCATGCATGACACTGTATGTACAGAGCCCCCCCAATACGCGCACCTCCCAATATTTATATCCCATCGTTAGATATCCATATTACTTACCTAACTAACAGTACATGTACGTTCGCATTACCTTCCCAACTCCCTCTAAAATCGTATCGTTGAACCCACCGCGCTTATTGGGGGACCTCTGTACATGTACATGTATAAACAGCCATAATCATATTATTTTGAGTACTTTTGCAATAAAGTCATCGCGTATGGCGTACAAATGCAATAACGCGATACATGATGATTAATGTTCAAAAGAAAAGATTTGAGATAGAGTGTATATAAATTCTGAGTTCTGGGCTTGCTAAAAACATATGCACCCGGTGGTTCTCTAACGCAAGATTCACAACCAATGTTGTACAGTACTGGTACAGCACTCTCTCCGCACCTTTCTCAACAAATCCCTGTTATATCCTCCCAATTAGCGCACCTCTTTCTTTACATATCCCTGTTATATCTGTTGCTTGGGGCGCCAGATTTGAAATTATTATGTAGCATTACAGCAGATGGGCTGTAATAACCTCCGATATTGTATCAAATTCCCCCCTGCGCTTATTGGGAGGGAGCGAGCGCTGTATTAATAGATGGGTAGCATACTGGTTTACAGAGGTTCCATTGCAGGTTCACAATCAATGTTGCAGCCGAATGGCGTACTTTACCGTAGTCCCTCAAGAGGAGATTGTAACCTGACTGTATTTATGGCATGGTAAGCTCATCATCTGTTCCAGGTAGAGAACGGAAAAGCTAGGTAGGAGCTTCTCTAGAGCTCAAGAAGAATAGAGCCTTCATCATCCTCATTATCCAATTGACCAAGATCGGGTCTCACCACCGATATTCCAACCATGGGATTCCCAACTCTCGTAATGCTGTGGTTCGCACTATTCGCTTCAGTGTGTGGCGATACGATTAATCATGATCAAGTCCAGCCCTTTGCTCAGCCTGAACCGATCACGATAGCCGAAAAAGCTGCTGTCAAGTACAAGCCACAACTTCTTATTGAAGCTGGATGTGATTCTTTTCCGGCCGTGAACGCTGGTGGCGATATCACTGGAGGGCTAAAGGGAACGAAAGACATCGAAGGCTGTGAGAGCGCACCGCTGGGGTCTCAAGTGTATGGGCGATCGTCATGGTATCAAGACAAATGGGCCATTATGTATGCGTGGTATTTTCCAAAAAACTTTTGTGCTGGGCAAGCGAAGAAACGCCACCTTTGGGCCAGTATAGTGCTATGGATTGATAACCCTGCCATGGAGACGCCAAAGATTCTTGGTGCGTCGTTGTCACAACAGACTCTGGAGCCAGGGAAACTAGTTTTCATTTCGATGGAAGAACGCATCACAGAACCATATAAAAAGATGACCGAACTACCTCCGATGGCCTTTGTAGGCACTCAGAGAATTCAACATAACAAAATTAGTAGATGGAACTACAACTATACGTATGAAGGAGGATCTAAAGTATCCACGAGAATTGCCCATGCGCATGAAACCAACTTCGGATGGCTCAAGACAAAATTTGCGTGGACGGATGGCACGTACTTAGATCTCATTATGTGGGAACAACTTACTGACGCAGCGCGCGACGCGCTCAATTCGGCGGATTTCGGTGAGGCAAAGGTTCCTTTTAACGATAACAACTTTGATGCCACACTAGGACAAGCGTGGCCGTTTTAGACTGGACAGTCAACGTTGACACGATTAACATCCTTATACGCAATAACACGAAATTTCATTGCATAAATTCGTCCTCGGATGACCGTATACGCTCTTAAAGAGCATTCAAGGTTTTTTCTTCAAGGCTCGCCACTTTCCCTTTTTAAACATCAAAATGCGATCGAAAGCTTCTTCCAATTTCGACAATAATAATTCGTATTAAAATCATAGTCCATTAGGAAGCGCAACACTGAAAAGTCCACGCACACGTCCTCATCTCCATAGCTACTTGGCTTATACTGCGGTAGCACCTTCCGTTCAAAGGACGGTACCACAAATGCAACAAACCACAGCGCATACTGCCTACCAATCAGTCATCCCAACGCACTGATGCAACTGTTGCATGCAGTCATATCCGCTCTTCTCGCTCCATGAACTCGATCGTGCTCTGCTCCGTCAACACCAAATAAACCTGCCACATCGTATAGTAGCAATGGCATCTCCCACCACACTCGTCGTCATGAAGGGGAACACCCTCAAGTATACATCAACAACAACCAGAATTGGTCTAAAACACGCATTAGCTCATCTTTAGTTAAGAGTAAAAGTGCAACTCACATTTGAATGTTGTAGACTACAACATTCGCGTGTGAATTACCACTGTTAGTGCCCGACGCACCATGTAATTTGGTATTGTATCATTAGAGATCCAGGTCACCACAGCGTACGTACACAAGTGCAAACCTCCAATCCACATGTCGTTCGCGATCTCTTGTTTTTGGCTCTCGTTCGTTTCCGTTATTGCTGATGCCGATTGTTATCGCCGATGGCAGTCCTTCTGCGTATCAAGATCAACTTCTACTTAAAGTGTTGAAATGTGTCATCGCAATAAATCCATTGTGTATTTAATATCAGGCATAGTGCTCCCAGTCTTGATAGATTAGATTTTACTTCACAGTAATGAATAAAATCTCAGGAATGCACCCTTCACCCAACGAACAAGTCGTAATCCCAACTTCGTCGAAATACCATGAAATCCAGCCAAACTCAGACGTGTTCACAGTTGCAACTGCAAAGGGGGATGTATTGGCCGCAACATAAGGCTTGTCACCTTGCGTTCTTATGACCGAGTACGCCTTCAGTTACTCTGTTTCACCAGTTAGAAAATAGTCTTCGAGAAATTTGTCCAGACGTCGTTGCAGTGCGTAATACTTCTTTGTTATTTCAGCTAATGAGGTTAAGTTGATCACTGACGCTGGAAGTTTCGACCTGGTTGTTTTATTTGAAGAAATCAAGGTTTTGTGAGAATATTGAAGCTTCGACGTGGCCACGTCAGCGTCACCAATCATTGACCATAACATTATTTGACAAGCGGTGGTGGAATTGCGTTGGATCTGTTTGTGAATCATCTCGAGTTGGTCCCACAACGAGGTGTATAGATCTAGCACGAACTTATTTCCACTCCGAGGCATTCCTCAGGCGACTTAGTAGATTTCGATCTGCAGAAATAAGCTGTGGTATATATTCCAAATCCACAAACTTTGCTGGCGGAGAATACATGGAAACAGCATATTTATCGCTATTGTTCGCAAGCCTTGTCAGCTCGTCAACAACAATCGAAATTTTGATCCGTTTTTCCAGGTCAAACCCACACATTTTCCTAACCAAATCCCATTGATAAACTTCGCAAGTTGTTGGCTGCGCTGACAATATTCCACGTACAACATAATGTTTTACCACAGAATTTTGCTGTCTTCCCCATGGCATGTAAGGTTGTGGGACCTTACCTCACTTCAGTGATGCTGCACCCTCCACTACGAGCAGCGCTTACACGAAACCCAACTCAACGAGTACCTATTCCGAACGTTTGAATCGAATAGTCTATTCGACTCAAATGTAGCTCGCTTTGTGCCTTGTTCGTCTGATGTTGTGTTCTTGTCTGGAAAGCACTCTGGAGCTAGCCAGTGCCGCTCAGGTTTATCACTATGGTCTTCGCGATGGAACACAGTCTAAAGTCTGCGACATTCGCTTTCATATCGCTCCCAATTACATTGATCCTCACGGGTTTAATACCCCAAATAAGACGATT
>NBNE01001473.1:0-12404 GCA_002215365.1 Phytophthora megakarya | reverse complement strand
TGCCATTCCGGAAGGGACCCACAATTTTAAGAATCACATCGTGTCAACCGCCCCTCTGGTCTTGGTCCTTCACCGAGTCATTCATCAGATTGATCAACCACGAACAGAACCTACTCACACCCAAAGTGTACATCCGAACGGAAAGTTAGTCCGGGCGAAAGTCCCGTTGGGTCTCTGCCCGCTCTTCCGTCACTTTTTTGCTCCCTGTCGCAACCTGGTCACTCCATTTCAAAATCGAGTCACTCCATGCCAAAGTCAACTTCCTCAGCAAGATCGGCAAAAACCGTTTCGCGACGGAAACCGCGCCATCCGGCTCTCTTCCGAAAAATGCATGTCTCTACGAACACACCAGGTGACGACGCCCCAAATCCAACACTAGCGCCGGCCGCAACTACGCCTATCCCGGCGCAAATTCTATCCACGGATACTTCCAAGGGGGACACCGGGACGGGCGCGGGTACTGGCGGCGGCACTCCGGCTTCTTTGACCACATCCTCGACGACCACCGAGGGGCCCCAGTGCTGGTGACCCTCCTGCGCGCGAGCCCATGACTCCGGACGCTGCGGAGACCGCCGGGTAGTCGAAGGGCGTCACGGAGACTCCTGTCCCCGAGTCTGATTGCCGGAGGGGTGCCTCGTCGTCTCTCGCGCTTGTGCCACATCCTGTGCTTCTTTGAGAAGGGCACCAAGCCTCCTAAAGAATGGACCACTTGGTTGTCTGTTGAAGCTGCCGACAAACCATACCGGATGGCACCTCCTTTCCCATGTCCGATGCAAGACAACTCCAGGGAAAGCGCCACAGAGGACGAAGTCGCCGTCCCCGATGATGATGATGCCAATGCTGATCAGGAAGGCAAGCCTGAGGAGAAGCCTCCGGTTCCGGTTACCCGGTCGGAACCTTCCAACCAGGCCACCGCTCCCAAAGTTATCTCTCCGTCGGCCAAGTCAGTCAGCTGTCGTCCGGCCAAGCCGTCTCATCGCATCACCACGACCATGCAGGTCATGGTCGAAATAGCGACTCCGCATGGGACGGTCAAAGTCCGGTCTCGCCCATCGGTCCATTTGGGATCTGTGAAACGAGCGCTACGCGTCTTCTCCGACCAGAAACTGTCGTTCAAACAGGACCAGTCGCGTTTTCCAGACTTCTTGACTTTGAGTGAGCTCCGTCAAGACACTTTGTTGACTATGCAGGCTGGAATTGGATACAGTCTGGTAGTGTAGATGATAGGAGACAACAACGTCGCTCATCACGAGTTCTCTGAAAAGAAGTTGGGCGATATGCTGGTGTAGCTGATGTATCATCGGTAACTGGACGACACTCCCTGGACGCAGCATGTTCCCAACCGGTATTTCAAGACAGCCGAATTTATTCTCCGAACACACCTCTCTGCTGGAGTCTACCCACCAGAGTGGCCGGTGTTGCGCAATGTACGCGATGACTTGCTCACAGCTCACCAGGGTATCGAAGCCGCTGATTCCGAGGAGGACGAGAACCCGAACGACGAAAATTACAACTCCCATGAGGGGGAGGCCGAGGCCGAGGGCGTTGCCGACGATGACAAGGACGATTCCAGCTCGGGTGAGGGCGACGTCCTCTTTTCTCGATGCGACAGCAAAATAGCCAAATATCCTGACCTCATTTCTTCGTCCGACGAGTGTAGCGAAAACGAAAACCCCAAGCAGTCCTCTCCGTCCAAGCGTGGCTCTCTGTCTCCCATTTCGTCGTCGGGTGGTGGTTATAACGGGAAGAAACCCAACTGAAGGTTTCTGGCAAGTGTAAGCGCCGTTGTTCTGCAGGGTCTTCCGAATCCGACTCTGAGCGCGTGTCTGGCACTTACACTCCATCTCCCAAACGGCCTCATTCGCGTCGGAGTAATGAGCAAACCGAATCCAGGCCGGCCATGCTCCGCTATGAGGGCTTGATAGATGCGGACAACGACGAGATCGAAGTTGCCGACTGAGGCATAGTATCTTGGCGCCAGTGGGGAATCCTCACTCGGTTTTCTCCGAAAAAGGACGGCTCTGAGCGACAGACACCTGGCTTCCCGGACTACGCGCCTCAGATGAATGAAGTCGTTTTCCTCAAGCTTCGCTGGACCCCTCTGTATCGGCAGTACCTGGACTTGCTAGCGAAGAAACCGTGGAAGATGAAGTTTGTCAACCGGCACATGTACCTCTACTTTCATCTGCGCAAGGACTTCTTTCCAGCTGCGGTGAAAGCATAGGATCGTCACATCAAGTATATGAAGGTCAATTCCCGCACGTTCTGAGATGTGCTGCACTGGTTTTTCATGACGACCCAGGCGGAGAAATCTAAGGATTCTGACGACAAAGTGACGGAGATCTATGTGGGCTCGTTGGTCATTCACTTGGACCGTTCCCCCCCCCGACACGAGACTGTCGGTCGAGGTTTGAGAAGCGACTGGAGCGTATGCTCAAGAAGAGCGTTCCACGGACTATCATCTGGGAGCCATGTTGTTGGCTCTATCCTGCCAAGATATGCTACTTGTACTTGGCGCACCGCTCCACGCGTAATTCTTCGGGTGGGAGATTTACTTTAGAACAACAAGTCGAAGCAGCCCAACGGGAATTTCCCGCTCGAACTCAATGGACTGCGTATTGCAGCGATGTTGACCGTTTGGCTCATGTCCCGAAGAATGTGCTCGATATGATCAAGCCTAAATATGTCCGCCGGCAGAACCCTATCTTGTCTTCGGCTGGGGCTGCACTCCTCTGAGCGAGCGCCGACTGGAACTTCATACTCGTGTATGTTTGTAGTAGCGTAACACCATAATCCAAGTAAGTATTCATCTCACTTCCCCTTCTTCTCCACTTAACCATCTCTGTTTCCGAAATCTTCACGTCCTGTTGTCATTCCTCCACATTAAATACCTAATGAACATCCGGATACATTCTGTACTCATTTCATCATAATGATACTGTTCGATCGAAATGTCAATTCCGGTCGAAGAGTCCGAGTGAACTTTAACATTCTTGACGGGCATCACCACCCAAGACCTATTATAGTCTCGGGTGGTCGTCTCCGGCCTACATGGCCCGGGGACGCGCTTGCGTTTCGCCCCTTGGTTGAATTCGTAAAGCAGCGTACCACCGTTCAACCGAGGCAACGGCACCCAGTCTGACTCGTCGTAGCCCTTCCACTTGATGAGGTATTCGTGTAGTCGCTTGGAAGTCCGAATCCGTTGGGACCAACGGAGGTCCAGGTTCTCTTCCACTTCGTACTCATCGTTTGCGTTGTCCATTTCCCAGTTGTCTTCTGGTAGCAAAGCGGCATCTAGATCATCTTCATCACTGATTTCCAACTGGACAGTCGGTCGCTTGGGAAATAGCGCTCGGGACTTAAGTCGACTTATGTGCACCCATGGGTTTACTCTATACCCCGTGTCCGAAACCTTCAACCTCACTCGGAAGTCGTCGGTTATTTCGACCGTGCCATTGGTGAGCTAACTTTCTACTCAACCCTGGCTGGATTTTAGGGATATAAAGCCATACCGCATCTCCGACCGAAAAGCCTGCCTTGATACCCTCTGACAGTGTTTTCCACTTCCGAGTCTGTGTGATCGCACGATCTCGCTTAGCCTTTCGTTGCACGTCTTCGGCACACGCCTGTGCATAGCTATAGTCTCGCCGAAGCTTTCTTCGACACTCATACGCGGTACGTTCGACTACACCTGACGGCTTCGGCCCGAGAATCGCTAACACTGTTCCTTGAGCATCCCATCCGTGTACCAAGTAAAACGTCGTACCCAAGCAGGTCGCGCCGAATGAGGTGTTGAGGGCGAACATTAAAGGTTCGGCATGATCATCCCAGTAGGACTGGTCTGCTTCTGCCACGTACACGCAATCGCTACGAATCACCGTCCGGACCGATCGTTCCTGTTGGCCATTCGCTTCGAGCCTATAGCCTAGGGTAGCTCGCTGTCTGCTCCCCAATAATTCCCTCAAGCACTTGAACACCTCCCTCATGGATTTTGGATCTTGGTCGTTGCGAATCATAGCGCTTGCTCCGAACCTCAGGAAGACACGCTCCTCGTAAGCCTCGGCCACCTCTTGGGCTGTGGTCGAATTCATCGGCTTCCACATGGCGTAGTCCGGGAACTTATCTTGAAACAGCAATAGGAATGTGTTTCCTCGGACGGATTCCAACAGATGAGTGACAAAATCCATTGAGACAATCGAATGGACGAGTGGGCTCAATATTCCCAGGCGAAGGCCCTTGGTTGGGAGGTCGCCCCTTGCCACTGGCGCAGTCCACACATTCTTTGACGAAGGCGTTCACGTCCGCATACATGTCGTACCAATATAAATCCGTTTCTTGTGAGTACGCGTAATAACTTGAAGACCACCTTGGAAATCCTCGTGCGCATAGTGCAGTATATCCAGGCGAAGTGACTCTGGAACTGCCAGTCGTAACATATCGGTCCCGTGGTCGCCCCTGGACAGAATGGTTCAGCCGGAAAAGTACATCTCGACTATCCAATAAGAAAAGGTTGGCTTCTTTCGATAGGCGACGTATCTGACCGCGGGAGAAGTTCTCTATCTCACCTTTCAGGAATTCCTTGAGGTTCCTCAGATGGGGTCCCCGTCTTGGTGCACTTTGACCCTCCTACACCTTTCGGGTTGGTACTCCAGCGGCCCCATCGAGTTGGTCCGACCGAGGTCTTCACGAGTACGGCTCCGTGGAACGACTGTCATGACCCGGGCGGGTGTGTGCAGGGGTGCGTAGTAGGCCTGGTTGGGTATCCACAACCGTGTCGGACGACGGGGTCCGGACTGGGTCAGCGTCGGCGTCTTCACCGAGAGTCACTACAGGTTTCATCCTTTTTTTCTGGGACCGAGGAGACACACTCCAGGTGGGTCTTTTCTGTCGGATCAGTTACTGTCCATGATTCTCCGAGCGCCAGCGTCTTGAAGGTGAGGTAATCTGCCGCTTGGTTATATTCCCTCTTGACATCAACCAACCGTAATGACTTGAAATTCCCCACAGGACACCATACTCGGTCAAGCGTCGTTGCAGGTTAGGCTGGTTACAGTTGATCAGATCTTGCACCTGTTGAATCACGATGCGTGATTCCCTAACAGCGACCACGTCCGAGATATCTCGCTCGTCCACCATTGCCAGTTCTTTTAGGAGACCATGATACGCGCGTCGTTAACGGTAACATCTTCAAGAATGAAACCCTGAGCAGTCACTACATGTCAAACGGGGAGCTTCCAGATTTTACACCCACAGCTACCCTGGTGTGTAGACGTATTCGCTGCCCCGTCAAAGCTTAGCACGTAGCCCTCAAAATCTGCGTCCAGCATCTCAACACTGTTCACAGGCTGAGGTTTTATGCATCTCTTGAGTGGGATCAGCGATTCGGCCACTTCGTCTAGCTGCTCGTGTGGGGTGATGCCCGCTCCCATGATAGCCGCTAGCACGTCTTCACCGCTTTGAACCTTCTGGATTTCCAAATCCTAATGGGACATGATTACTCCCCACCGGACACATCGACCGTCCGCAATCTTGGACTTCAACAACCAGGATAGCACGGAATAACCCGTATAGACCTTGATCGGACATCCTCGGAGGAGATTTTCGAACACGTCCAAGCCTCGCATGATGGCGATCACTTCCTTTTCAGCGACATGGTATCTGGTCTCCGTCTCGTTGAGCACCCGGTCGGTAAAATGCACAGATAAGATTTTCCTATCGTACTGCTGGCCTAGTACCACACACGCCGCCTAACGATTCGCATGCAGGATAATCATGAACGGCTTGTTCCTATCGGGGTGCCGTAGTAGAGGCGTAGACACGATCTTCCGCTTGAGGATCTCGAACGACTCTTTGTCTCGGGACAACTCGCGTCCGGCCTTAATCTGATCCTCCGTCACTACATGGAGGACCGCTGCTACCACTGAATAATCTTCAATGAACTTGTGATAACAGTTCAGGCTCCCTAAGAAGTACTACACGCACCTCTTTGAGCGTAGTCGGGAATGGCAACTCCGGGATGGATTCCATGTGGGAGATACGGGATAGTCAGCTTACCGAATTCGCTCTTGGGGAGACCGACAAAAGTATTCCAATAGCACAACCGATACAATAATGCATCCAGACCCTCACACAGCTGATCCCAGGTGAGGGCTCCATGCGCGATGTCGTCGATATAAGAACTCAGTCCGAGGACGGGCCCTATCTGCGATGGCGATGGAATGTTCCGTTTGAAAGCTGTCATCTCGTTCGTCAGGATGGGCACTTCTCGGCCAGAATACTCACGCTGGGCTTCACCTCTTTCACTTAGGTCTAGCCCCAGTTTAGAACATCCGCATCCACCATCTTCTCCACTTCTGGAGGTAGTCTGACGAACCCCCATAGACAATTGTTAATCATCTCCCGGTATATCAGCGGGGCGTTCTTGAGCCCAAATGATATTCGGATCCATTGGAAATGTTCGAATGGACACACGAACGCTGGTATGCGCTTGACTCTCTCGGTCATGCGAACGGCCCAAACGTCGCTCGCCATGTCGAGTGACATGAACCACATAGCGTGTTCAAACCCGTCGTCAATCAAGGGCAACGGATAGTTCGACAATTCGATGAAGTCGTTCACCAGACGGTTATCGATACACATCCGAATATCGACTCCATTTTACTTCAGAACCATCATGATTGGAGAGAACCCGGCGGAGTCGGACATCTCGATAAGTCCAGTCTCCAGGAGGTTCTTCAGCAGCTCGTACACCTTCATCGCGACCTTGGGATAATTGACCTTGGTCGGAGCGCTATAGGTTTGGCGCCCCTGACATCGATTTCGCACATTACTCTTCGTGCTGGAGAAGGGCCCGCTTTTCCATCGCCTAGAAAAATCTTGGAGTGCCGTTCGAGGATTCTTCTCAGCTGCTCTTCTTTAGTCGGAGTGGTCCGTCCGGGCACTCCCATGGCTACCTTAGAGATATCAAAATCGGACGTAAGATCACTCAAGTCAGGCAACAACATGATGTCATCGCGCATAATGAGACATCAATTTACTTCATTCATGGATATAGACACCGGGTTTCAGGTCCAGCTCCTCTTGAGTAGCATTCATCACTCGAGCATACTCGACTTCTAACTTCTGGACAAAAGTCTGCTCGTTGGCGCGATCATGTGGCCCCATCTGGATACTTCATTTCACGTCATTCTCCCGATCGGAGAGTACCTCTGGACTCACTGACATCCCGAATTCGGATCTGACCTCCCAACCAACGTTCCCTTCCACTCGCCCACGCCTGAAATGTCGTCATGCTCCGGTTTTCATCCGGAGTCAGTCTGTGTCGACGCGTCGGTAGTTGAGTTCGGCTGGGTTCCGACATCCACGGTCGCTTTAACTACCAACGTCTTCATTTCTTCCCCACTGGGGTTGACCCGTAGGCACGCAAATCGCGTGATGGCGGTTCCCGGTGCTGGACACAGCAGCAGCTTGGAGGGCCACTAAAATTCTGGCGCCTGCACATATAGTAGTCGCAGAGACTCTTGTAGCTCAGCTAACCTGCACTCATACCTCTGCCTTTCAACAGACTTCGTGTTCTCATAGGTCAGCTGTTGCCATTCCTTGTAGCGTTGCCTCCCTGGCCTGACGAATCGCCCGCCTGAGGAAAATATCCATACTCCACAATCCTGGCCACGACGGTTTCCGTGCTCAACCACAATCTAGACTGCAAGATGTTGACCATTTTAGCAGCAACGATCCAGGACCTAGTCGCGTAGATGACCTGCGGTACCCAACGATCTCCCCGGCCTATACTCAACTTCCTGTTGGGGATTAGTCAGACCATATCTCACCCGGAAAATCGCATGTTCGCCTGACTGGAGATAGAGTGTGCGCTCGAACGTCTAAACCCATTCGCTCGCGATTCGGTCCACTGCACATCACTACTACTTCTTCGTCAGGTAGCCTCACCAGACCTACTCGCATACACAGCTTTATGTCGGCTGCATACATGAAGTCTGTTCCCAACAGGACTTCCAATCTCTAAGCGCCAGACATTTACAACATATACCACATTCATCCCAAGCGTGATCTTCGCTTTGGCCATGGCTGTGATGTATGATTGGACTTCACACAACCCGGATACCTAGACCGGGTCCGCTAGCATCTGGACCTTCATCTTAAGACTACGCGCAAGATCCAAGCTAATCATACTTCCAGACGCCTCCGACTCGAGCTAAATCTTCGTTCGTTCATCGTTCACCGCACCATACACCATAGCAACATCATGACTATCATCCGTCTCATGATTCTCCCACCAACAGTACAGTTGCCCAGGTCGTATTGAAAAGTCGACCGGACTTTCTCTCTCGGTCAAGTCCGGTTGGGCTTGAACAGACTCGATAGGATCATCTTGATTCATTGTCATGTATTGTCGGTTATCTGGTTTCTTCTTCTCAACTCTTTTCCGACGTACCCTAAGACGCATAGTCCTTGGGGTCGCATCAGCCCGGCGCGTACTGGATCCCCATCCAGCGGGCTAACTAGTTTAACGACTTCCCTGGATCGGCCTTCTCATCCAGCAATTTCTTGAGGATATCGGGAGGCGCGCCTTTCAAAACGCCGTTCCGAGCGAGATTCTTCACAGTTTCGATGGTTTCGAAATCTTCACACTTATCTTGGTAACACATATTTCAGTAGAACACGGGCGGGCCCGACAGGCGTGGTCCGGGTGGCCACTTTTGCCACAGCGTTCACACACCAAATTTATCGAGCAGTTGCGTTCTTTGTGTCCGAACTTCATACACGTTTCGCCGAACTCATTCCTGTATGGCTTGGTCGGGTGATTGGCAACCCGGTCGAGGTGATTGCCATCCAGACTGGTATCCCGGTTGGTTTGGTCTCCATCCGGCAGTCTCCATCGCACGATATACAACGTTGTGGATGCCTTGATCGGCAGACGCCACTTGTGTTTTCACTTCCGCACTTGACCCATTCGTTCTTCCGCGTTCCGGGACCTTTGGTTCCATCCGAGGTTTTTAATTCTTCCACTTCGTCTTCGAAACGGTCATGTCCTTCGGGGTCCCATCAAGCTTCATCCTCACTGAGGCCCACGAATGCACGCCCCTTGGGACGGTGTCGGTTATACGGAATATTGTCCGCTCGGAAATCACGTTTCTGGGATGACGAACTGTCGTACCCGTCGACCACGACATCCCGATCTTGCTTCAGGACATACACCAGGTCTTCCAGATCCTTGAACCGCTGCTTACGCAACATCACTTTCAGCTGAGAATCCTTCAGGTTCTTGAGGAAACGCTTGATGTGTTCCTCCCGTTCCCTCTTCGCCTTGCGGTACTTAATTCCCGCCTTGACGGTAGCTTCATTCAACCGGTAGACGAAATCCAACGCGCTCTACGACGACTTCTGCTTCATCGTGAAGTACGGTTCGGGTTCTGACGTACGAGACTTCAGCTTCTCCCCTCGGAATTCCGCAGACTGGTTCTTCCAGCTTGACTATACATGTTTCGGGAGTTGACCACGCTAATTGCGAACCGAGGATGGCAACATCATCTTCAACTCTCGAATCTTGACCTGGCTGGTCCATCCACCTTGGACAAACATGTTGGTAAACTTCTCCCGCCAATTCTTCCGGTCGGAGATCAAGGCCTTCTCATCGAACATACCGAGTATAGCAGAATTTACATACGGGCGCAGCGTCAGTGTCGTAGTTCCTGCTCTGGCAGCGGATGGCAACACCACTTGTGATTGGGTATATTCATCCGGGCTATCATTCGAACTGTCGCTCGAGGCATCGCTACTGTCATCCGAATTCGAACTGTCGCTTGAGTCCGAAGGGTCTTCGTCACGCCGAGACTTCATCCGCGATGTTTTAATCCGTTCGGCCTTGGGCGGCTTCTTCTTCGGCTGGGGCTTCACGTCTGCAGCGCCGGCATGTCGGTTGCTCCTCACGAACATATCTTGCTTCGTCTAGGCGCGACCTCTTCGCGGCGCGCTTCAGTCTTCACCTCAACAGGCTTCGCACTTCTGGCAATCCGAGCGAAATCGGCTGCTAGAAGTGTTGCACGCAACTGGTCGAAGACCACGCTTGGAACGTTCTTCAACCCAGATTCCGGTCGGACTTCCGGCCCCTCTCCCATGTTTACGCCACGCTGGGTAGTTGCCACTTGAAGGTGGCTATTCCCAGCCAGCTTTGCAGTTGCTCGTTTGGGGGCGACTGTTGGCACGTCAACTTGAACCTTAGCAGATGTCGCCTAACGGTTGCGCAACTGTCCCACGTGAAATTCTTGATGTTGTTTGCTGTTCTTCTGTCTTCTTCACGGGCCGCCTCAGACGCTTTCAGACTTTGCTCAAGATCTTCGACACTGCGGTGCGCTTCGGCTTCCCATGCGGCGTGCTCGGCTCTCGTCCTGACTACCGCTTCGGCCTGGTGCTGCGATAGCGGCTTCCATTCGTTCCCGTTCGACTCGTGCGGCCTGCTGCGCAGCCGCCTGTATCTCCACTTCCACATCCCGTTGCGTCTGATTCGCCTCCTTTCCTCGCGCTCCACAAAAGGCGGCAACGCTTTAGTCGCACACCCCTCTGCCCGATCCGGGCTGATCCGACTGAGGGTGGGCGGCTGCAGCACTGAGGTTGGGCACAGCAGAGACCTTCTCGTCCAGGCGCGCAACCCCGGCGCTAAGCTTTTGGACTTGATGGAGCGTCGACACTATCGCCTCCGCTGTTCCGGACGAGATGGGCAAACTGGTCCGCCTGGACCTCTCAGATCGATAAGACCTTGGCGATCGGCTGGACTGTCTTGACCGGGAGCGCTGTCCCGATGACCGTTTGGATGGGGTTCTGTGAGAACTCCGACGCCGGTCACGAGCATCATCCCTGGACCCGGAACTGGATCCACTGGAGGACGGATCCCGTCTGAACTTCCGTCTATGCTTCCGCTCAGGCTTTCTAGACTGGGTCTGCCCCGCGCTTGCTTCCGAGGTTGCTTCCGTCATGGCGACGTCTTGCGTGTCGGGCAATGCATGGGATCCGGACACCTCACGCGTCACGTAGAAACCAAGTTCCCCGCCGGACACGCTAGTCCCTGAAGCTTGAGCGGTCATCACCAGTTGGTTGAACCGGGTCGCTGGTATATGTGATGCAGCGCTGTGACTAAGACTCTGACGACCCAGAGCTGTTCCTGGACATGTATGATCCAGACGTGTACGAGCTCGACATCACGGCGTAAGACGACTCATCCGAGGTGCCAACCAAGCTCGGAACAATGTCCGAAGTTGTACCTCTGGTTGAATCATCTCGGGCGGGTGTCGTCGATGACGGCAGTCGAGATGGCAACGACCCAAGTAGACTTTCCGGCCGAGGTGGTCGGTGCTGTGGTCGCACGGATGATGGTCGGACCTTGATCTTAACTCCATCCGTGATCATTCACCAGGCAACGAGCTCAGCAACAATAAACGTTGGACGTTCGCCACCAGACGTCGGACGACTTCAGGCGAGGCCTTCGCAGCGTGAGCTCGGAACCAGAACGGCACCAGGTTCTGGACCTGAAATCCCGCTTCGTAGAGCATCGTCTGCAGGATCGCGACACACTCTCTCGTTGTGATCAGCCCGGTTGGCACTTGGACTCCAATCAGGTCTTGGCCCGTAGCCAAATCCCGACGGTCTGGTGCCAGTTCGTGAACCCACAACTCTGCACGGTGTTCCGCGACCGCTCTAGCCGCTAAATACTTCGACGTAACCAGCGCCGCGTTCATCCAGCCGAAAGCGTCCGGGTGGCCTCGCGGCCAAGTGTATTCCTACTGGGCAGGAACACCTGTTTCGAACGCCAGTTGGCCACTCGTCGACTCGTCTCGAAGCTCCACTCGGACTATCTCCGTCGACGGTACCAACTCCGGCTGAAGTTTCTCTTCCAGAGTCGGCTCCGCCTTGTATTCCACAGGCTTCTCCTCCGGCACCGGCGGTGGCAGCTCCACTTGAACCTCTGACTGCAACTTCGACGACACATCTTGACCGGGTGGTGAGGAGTCCGAAACTCGACCCTCTACCCGGGACACTTTCAAATCGGCGCCTCCTTCCGACGCCTGACCGAGTTCATCCAGCCCGAACTCACCCTCAGCAATCTCCGGCACTTCCTCCAGAGCTTCGTTCGTCGACACTTGGTGCGCGTCTTCTTGAAAGTCCGTCCGGACTTCAGCATCCGATGATTGGTTTGCTTCCAGAGCGGCCTTACGCTTCGCAGTGTTCGCCTTTCTCGCGGCTCGCTCGACATCTTTCAGCGACTCTAGCTCAGGCGGGTCTAACCCCTGGACCCGACGGAACTGTCGTGGCGTCTCCGCGCGACCTCCGGGTCCTCTTCCTCGCGTGCTCTCTCCTCTTCCGGCGACCATCGATGCTGGTTAGGAAGTTAG
>NBNE01001472.1:0-12406 GCA_002215365.1 Phytophthora megakarya | reverse complement strand
GCGGCAGCAGCGCCCCCAGCAGGGGCAGCCACAGCGAAAGCCGAGGGGTCAGCCAAAAAGGCCTTGTAGGGGTCAGCCTTCTCGAACGAGAAGTCCTCGCACTCCACAGCGATGGCCACCAGGTCCTTGAACGCGTTGGCGATAGAGTGGGGGATGGAGGCGAGCGTAGGCAGGCCCAGAGCCAGCGACACAGCAGCCACGTTGCGCAGACCAGCCACGAACTTGGCGCAGAGGTCGGCCTCGGTCAAGTCCAACACAGCCGGGTCGAAGATCGAGCCGTTGTCGTACACCTGCTCGATGACGAGACCGTACGAGAACGGCTTGATGTCGAGCTTTTGCAGCAGTGCAGCCTCGGAGTTACCGACCTTGTCACCCTTCTTGGTCAGCAGAACCTCCGTCACGATCTCAATCTGACCCTTCTGAATCTTGGTGGCAATCTGCAGCGCCTGGAAGAACGAGGTCTGACCGGGGTCAGCGCCCGTGGGTCCAGGGGGCACGATGACGTCCACGGGGGCGATGGAGCCGACACGGGCCGGGGCGGGCACGCGGTTGGACTCGAGCACTTCGCGGATCTCGGTCAGGTCGTCGTTCGTGAACACGAAGCCGACGTTGCCCTTAAGCAGCGGGATGAAGTTCTCGAGTGGGTGGCCCGGGTTCTTCTTGATGAAGTTGTGGAACACCTTGCGCATGAGCGTGTTCTTGCCCATGAGCACCTCACCGCGGCCGCGCAGGACGAGACGGATCTGCTGCATCTGCGCCGAGCCCACATTGTCCACACCCACGAGGAAGATCTTGGTGTAGTTCTCGAGCAGAGACTCGAGCTTCTCGAAGTACTCGAGCTTACGTTCCTGAGAGAGACCCATGGCGAAGAAAAACGCAGTGCTTTAACCAGTTAAGGAGACTTGCGCTAAGTTTTGGAAGTAGGACAACACATGCATTGGGGCCCTAAAGCTCCGAGCCCTCGCTTCCATCCGTTGCTACACAATGAATAATTCGGTCAGAACTTCCCTTCTCATACGCCGCATCAGACATTTTGTAGGGCACCATTCGACGACGTGATTGGACGATTTGAATCCAGGTTGGTGTGATGCACATGATTTGGTGTTGATCACTTCAATTTCATTCGTATCTGGCGCCCCCCGCATTCTCCTTCTGATCCCGTTGTAGCATGTCGGAGGCATCAGAGGCGCTCGCGAGTCGCGTGGTGCTGTATGTGCACGAGCTGTTGCACTCGCCCGCAGCGGACGAGGTCATGGGGCATGCGCACGAGCTGTTCGCGCGCATGGGCTTCCCGGAGCCGTATCCGGACGCCGAGCGGCTGGCCATCGCCCTGCTCACGGGCGTCTTCACGTTGTTGGCGTACTTTGTGCTCTTCGGCAAGCGCCATCGCAGACGGAGAAAAGTGCTGCAGGAAGACCTGGAGAAGGCCTATCAGAAGGTGCAGGAGCTGCAAGATCGCATGGCGCAGATGGAGCTGGAGGAGCGCGAGGAGCCCCCAAAGGAGCAGATCCGCATCTGGATGGACGGCGCCTTCGACATGATGCACTACGGTCACATGAACGCCTTCCGCCAGGCGAGATCGCTCGGCACGTACCTGGTGGTGGGCGTCAATGATGACGAATCCATCACGGCGTGCAAGGGCGCTCCGCCTGTGCTCAACAATGAAGAACGCATCGCCTCTGTCGAAGGCTGCAAGTTCGTGGATGAAGTGGAGCCTCATTGCCCCTACATCATGAACGAAGAGTACTTGCAGCGCATGATCAAGAAGCACCGCATCGACTACGTGGTGCATGGAGACGATCCGTGCATTGTCGACGGGAAAGATGTGTACGAGTCGGCTCAGAAACTCGGCAAGTACAGGACAATCCCGCGAACGGAAGGGGTGTCCACCAGCGACATCCTCGGACGTATGCTCGTGATGCACAAGACCCACCACACACACGACCACTTTGCTGCAAATGGCCAATTGTCGTCACGTATGCTGCAGGAGAAGGCCAAGGAGCGTCCGTCCAAGTTCTTGACGACAAACCGCATGTTGCGACTGTTCTCGGTGGGCAACCACGAGCCGCTCAAGACCGACAAAATCGTGTACATTGACGGCGCGTTCGATATGTTCCACGCTGGCCACGTCGAGATCCTGCGTCTCGCCAAGCAGCAGGGCTCGTACTTGATTGTGGGTGTGCACAACGACAGCGTGGTGAACGCCCACCGTGGACTGAACTACCCGATTATGAACCTGCACGAGCGTGTGCTCAGCGTATTGGGCTGCAAGTACGTGGACGACGTGCTGATCGATGCGCCGTGGCAAGTGACCCCCGAGATGGTGGCGTCGCTCAACATTTCTGTTGTCGTGCACGGCACGCACCGCGACCAGCACCACCTGCCCGAGTTTTCGCTTGAAGAGCATTACGAACACGCACGTAAGGCAGGTATCTTCAAGCTGATCCAGAGCCCCATTAAACTGGACGTGAATGACATCGTAGCGCGTATCAACGACAACCGCGAGCGCTTCGAGAAGAAGTTTGTGAGCAAGATGAAGTCGGAAGAAGAGTACTACGCAGACCGCTACGGAAAGAACAAGAAGTAGGATGGAAACCGTAGTAGACCGATAGCACAACGCGGCAAACGTGATGAAGAGCTCGTTCTGCACGAGATCTCGTAGCTAGTGACGGCATGTAATGCTTCAAATGCGTCTCCATACGTTTCGTCCTTGCCACGTCAGAATCCTCTCGCCTCATAGACTATGAGTCATAGTAGGGACGACCAAAGATCGCACTCTGACCACTTCCAGTGTTCATGCTCCGACGTAGTACGTCCCTGTGATGCTGTAGGCCCCTACTGCTCGTCCTTACGCTCTCGTTGTACAGGTGCGGTACGTCTGCATCGATCGGTCCGCACGTTTCCTCGCCAGCAGCTCCCTTCGCTCGTTGGACAGAGGCCTTTGAGCTCTTATCGTCTGCAGTCCGCCCCTCGCTCCCTTGCACTCCTGTCGCTCTCTGCTCTCGCTGTGACCTCCGTGTCCTGCGCATCCAAACTGCCGATGGAGTCTGCGGACGCTGTGAAAGCGGAGGAACTGTACAATGACAACGCCTTCGACCGTCGAGAGCTGCTCAGCCAGCTCAAGGAGATGCACACAGCCAATCGAAACGATGTCGGAGTGATCTGGCGTCTCACTCGTGCTGCGTACGACGTGTCCAACCTCAAAGCTACCAGTGCCGACGAGAAGAAGGAACTCACGTACTACGCCCGAGATATCATCCAGAAAGGTCTTGACATCACCGAAGATGTCGCTGCTGTGCACAACTGGTGCGTAGGTTGAGCTTTCACCATGTTGACAGGAAGCTCACGTGTCTGTTGCTATAATACAGGTACGGCATTATCTTGTCATCTATCGGAGACTATGAAGGCTCCAAGGTGTCGATCGCCAATTCGTACGTGATCAAGAGCCACTGGGAGAAGGCGGTGGAGCTCAACCCGTCGAACCCGACGACGTACTACTTGCTGGGGCGCTGGTGCATTGCCATCGCAGACCTGTCGTGGTTGGAGCGCAAAGCGGCGGCGGTGCTGTTTGGCACGCCACCCGAATCTTCGTACGATGAGGCTCTGAGCTTCCTCATGAAGTCTGAGGAACTCGCTCCAGACTCGTGGAAGAAGCGCTCGCTGCTTATTGCGCAGGTTTATCAGAAAAAGAAGGACTATGCAACGTCCAAGGAGTGGGTCAACAAGGCACTTGCGATTCCCATCGGCGTCGAGGAGGACGAGATCTCGCACGAAGAGGCTGAAGCCCTGCTCAAGAAGCTGTAAGCCGATGGCGACCTACTAGTACTTGGTATAGACTCGAGGCTTTCGTCGTAGCTACGGATACGCAATGCTACCACCAATATATCAACCCTTCATCTACTGGGGTTCCAGATCATGCAAGTGTTCAAGTAGGTGTTCTCAATTCCAGGATTAATGTAACGAGCTGAAGACTTGATAAAACCGTCAGGAGACCAAATTTATAACAGCACGATGGTGTCGCTGATACTATGCGTATGCCTCGAGTAAGACCAAGGGGCACGTTGCAGAGGAAGCTTCTGGCGCTCTTCCGCAATAGCTAGCAATTCGCTATAAAACCAGTGATCCCACTATATTTACATCCAATCACAACGAATCGTACCGTAAAGCCGGTACAGGAAATTATAGCCAATCTGTCGAGGGGGAGTCGCTCGGTGGTTTTTATTAGCGGAAGCCAAAGGCGCGAGACGTCCAGCCCAGCCCCAGTCGGTCACCAGTCCGCCCTGCCTCGCGGGGGCCGCATCGCCTGCCGCCGCTGCCAGCACAACCTGCAGCCGCTTCTGCTCTTTCAAACTCCCCTTTCCCCGTCGAAATCCGCCCATTGGACGCGTCAATTCGCCCCTCGGAATCTTCATGGCGATCACATCGGACGAAGTGAATTTCCTCATCTACCGGTACCTGCAGGAGTCGGGTTTCCTGCACTCGGCCTTCACCTTCGCGTACGAGAGTCAGCTGGCCAAGTCCAGCGTCATCAACACGGAGCTTCCGCCCGGCGCACTCGTTTCTTTTATGCAGAAGGGCTTGCAGTACGTCGGCATTGAGGCGCACATTAATGAGGTGCGTTGGCTGTGTCTATTGAGAGGAGAAGCAAGATAATCTCACTGTTTTGTGGCCTGCAGGACGGCACGGAACGCGAATGCGACGGCGACTTCTCGCTCCTGAGTCCGCACATCTGCCGCGTAGCGCAGTCTGCTTCGAGTAGTGCCAGATCGTTCAAGGCTGCTAATAAACGGAAGCGGAAGGGAGACGGCTCGCCTGATGCTGTGGATGGTACGAAAGGTAGGGATGAGTGGGGAGTTTTAGAGGGACTTGGGACTGATACCAGTGCTGCAGCAGAGATGAATGGCGTGGATAAACTAGACAAAGAGGCGCTCGTACTGCTGAATGGGCATGAGAAGGAAGTGTACGCGTGTTCGTGGAACCCCGTGAAGAATATTCTGGTCTCGGGATCGAGCGACTCGACTGCGAGAGTCTGGGCGTTGCCGAACAAAGTGGAAGATAGTATGGCGATTGTGCCCAAAGTGTTGAACCACGGCACGGGGCCACACAAAGACGTCACGACTCTCGAGTGGAATGTACGTGATTTTACCACTTTTCTGAGGTGGCCGATGGACTAACGAGCAGGTGGACGATTTCTATTGTAGAACAATGGGTCTTTGTTGGCGTCGGGAACGTATAATGGCAAGACGCGAATTTGGGATGCAGAGGGCGAGATGAAGCATATTTTTCAGTACCACAACGGGCCTGTGTTTGCCACTCGGTGGAGCAAGACCGGTTTGTTCTTGCTTAGTGCTAGCTTTGACAAGACTGTGGTTGTATGGGATGCTACGACTGAAACAAAGAGACAGCAGCTGAAGCTGCATGACGACCCGATTTTGGACGCGTCATGGAAAGATGACTCGACGTTTGCTACGTGCTCGTCGGATATGAGCATTTGTGTCACCCGCGTGGGAGAAACGAAGGCTGATGTTGTACTACGTGGACACAAGGATGCAATTAACTCGGTTAAGTGGGACCCGTCTGGCCGATTTTTGGCGTCATGCTCAGATGACTACACGGTGAAAATATGGGACCCGTCGAAGACTATTGACAAGGAGGACCCTGCGGATGGTGATGCTATGGAGGTTGATAGTTCCGATAGCAAAAAGGATGCGGAAATGGATGCGGCAACCTCAACGGCTCTGGTTTACACTCTTCACGAGCACAAGAAGGAAGTGTATACGTTCCGTTGGAGCTGTACTGGACCTGGCACATTGCTACCGGACCAGCCACTGACATTAGCTAGTGCGTCTTTCGATGGCACGGTAAAACTGTGGGACGTCGAGTCTGGCTCCTGTAGGAGAACATTTCAGCACCAGTACGTGATGTGCGTTGTGCAACCTCGGTGCTATTCGCCAACTAATGCAGTGTGTATTGTTGATGTCGCAGATATCCTGTATATGGTGTAGCGTTTAGCCCGGATGGGGAGTACTTGGCTAGTGGAACAGTAGGGGGAATGGTCAACGTTTGGTCACTAAAGGTGGGTGTGCCGAGGTGCATCAATTTGCCGAGACTAACTTGACCTGGTGCTGCCGTTGCAGGACGGATCCTTGGTGAAAACGTATCAAGCAAATGGCGATATCTACGAGGTCAATTGGAACAAGCAAGGCGACCAGATCGCTGCGTGCGTGTCCAGCGGTGACGTCGCAATTATCAATTTTCGATTGTAGTATTTACCCAGGAACACATGCGAACAAGCACGGGCATCCGGGCCGGAGCAGACCGGACACGAGAGTCCACGCGAATGCCATCCCAGGAGGAAGCAGTGACGACGTCCGGCTCATAAGGGCTAGAGCATAAACTCTCCGTTCACCCCGCGTTTCGCCCTGTGCCGCTGCCTTTTTGCTTGCAGGTAGGCGCGTCGGCTCCGCGTGGTGCTGTGCTCACCATGCTCGGCTGCGGGTGCTCGTAGTATAACCCGATGATACCATAGTAATCGAGTCTTGTACTTCCGTACACATCACTTCAATGACGTGATTACGTGTGGTCTTCAAGGTCTAGCACCGGTACAAGACTCCTGACTGGTTAATACATATCGCGCTTTTCGTCCAATCAGATCTTCCCACCTTATTGTCGAATCGTCGGACTTGCAGCGCAGAATGATCAGCTTCGACACCTTCTCGGGGCCTCGGGCGCGCGTGCGGGAGGCGGAATTGGACACAGAAGGGCTGCTAGTGCTAGCAGAGCAGCCTGATCCCATCCTAGAGCTGTTTCCGCCGCCCTCCGACTCGCCAGAGGCCTCCGACGACAGCTCGGACGAGTTCTACGAGAGTCAGGACGACAGCGACCTGTTCCACGAGCACGATGACGTTGACGACGTGGCGCAGAGGCCGTCAGACCCTACGCAGGAGCAGGAACAGGCCAGTGGCGGCCGCATCCGCCAGCTCGTGGAACTGCTGACGCTGCAGAGTCACAACGTGGGCGATGCGCGCTCGGCCCTCGCGAACAAGCTCCTGGGCGTCGTGAAAGTGCACGAGCTGCTGCTGACACGAGCCACAGAGGAGCAGATCGCCAATGCGGCGAATGACGCGATTACAGACGAGATCTTGGCGTCGGTGGACCAAGAGGAGCGACGGAGGAACGAGTTGGCGCTGAAGGAACAGCAGCTCGTGCCGTTGCTGCCTCCTGCTCCAACCACGTCGACCTCGACGCTATTTGATCCTGGACAATTGAGTCCGTTCCGTGTGCTGGAACTTGTGGATGTGCTGGACTCGACGACTGGCGGAATGGTCAAGAGACTCTTGACCAAAGTGAGACAGAGAGCACCGCTCAATGCGAGGATGATACGAGATAATGAGATGGAGAGAGATGTCGAGTTTTGCAGGTTTTGCTCGGCTTATGGAGATCATACTGCTGCACAGCACAAGTGTCGACTGTGTGGAGTAGCTGGACACCATCGCAGTCGCAGTTGTCCTTATCGCGGAGCGACAAATGGGAATTCATCGACCAAAAATGAACCTGTGAACACCAGTGTGAAGGCTGAAGACCATAAATTTTGCACGCTATGTAATTCGTGGGGGATGCACGCGACGGAGAGACATCGTTGTCGGACATGTGGAGCTCGTGGAACTCATCGCAGTCAAAAGTGCACCGCTCCTTCACCAGGAAAAATTACTGCGTTCTGCTCATTTTGTAGGAGGAAAGCAGCGCATTCAACCAATGAACACCTTTGCCGTGTATGTCGAGCTGTGGGCGTACATCGATCAGATGATTGTCCTCAACGCAGTAGTAGCAGTACAGTGTTGTCTTACTCGGTGGATGCAGCATCCAAAGTTCGCGATCGCGTTTTGGAGAAGATTCCTCAAGTTCTACCGCCTCCAGCAGTGACTCTCGTGTGGCGTAGTCTTGACAAGGTGGGAGATGCTGATCTCATTCTGCGTAAAACACTTCAGCGGATAGGAGTTTGGGGAGGTGGGTCTCAAACCCCCATCACTACCCCATATGCTCCTCGATGCGTCAGCTCCATCGAAGTAGCGTCGTCTTCAGATGAAGCTACCAAGAACCACAGCGAAGCCCACCGTTATCCTCCAGAACTGCAATCTCCACCGCGGGGTGGTAGATCTGCATTATCGGATAACTGCTCGGCTCCTACAGTGCTGAGTGGAGGACTGTCTAGTGGAGTTTACGTGCTGTCGTATGCTGAAGGTAGCTCTGTTGTTCCTGCACGCATCCTAAAGTATATGCGGCTGCTTATGCACCACGAAGTATCGACGAATGCGTTTTCCGTAGTAGTATGTTTTGATCCGCGGCCGTCACACTGGGAATTAATGAAGCCTGGTATGGTATCACCTCGGTCGCTACCGTCAAGTCCAACTTTGAGCCACCAGCTACAAAAGAGAATGTCACATTATACATTGCAAACATTGCTGGGAGCACGCGGTAAGCTGCGTGAACTAGCGGTTGAACAACACAAGCTACAGCATCGCTTGCTGGAACAGGAGCAGAATCGATTATTACAGCTTCAACATCGGTTGTTGCAGCAAGAACAAACTCATGCACGATTTCGAGGGCAACACAAGCCAGACAAATTCCAGACGGAGAATGGGGAAGAAGAACTTAACCCTTGTAAGCACCAACAAGTGGTGGTCTCTGTAGATGTATGAATGTGAATAGGACCATTTTGAAACATAACTTTTATTCAACGACAAATACGCAACAACATCCGTTTTACATCATCGACCAAGGTTCAGTCTGGAAGAGAGAATCCATGCATCCACAGGAAGCGTTTGTCCATGTTGGAACAGCTCGAAAACGCCATGAGAGACGACAATAGCTCTGTTTTCGATCCACAATGAGTGTGCTCAATGTGGTGGTTCTTGTCATCACTGACTTTTACTTGGTGTCAAGGGGCGCGGCATGGTCGAAGCAGGTTCCGGTGAAGGCGGTCGTGATCCACGGAAGCCTTCACCAGTGAGTTTGCTTTGGCCACCAAGTTTAACCGGTTTCTTCGTCCTCGTGTTATTGTTTGGTATAGGTGATCTCAAGCTCGAGGATTCTGTGTGGGGATATTCTGCTGAATCTTGGTGGGTACTTACTCTTGCTGGTCCTCGTCGATGGCGCGGGAATGTAGTGATTGCACTTGTTAGATGAGACTATTTGCTCGACACGGAAGTACTTCGAAGTATGATACAACATTTAATGCATAATATATGCGGACTTGAGCACCTTGACATCGTGCACCTGCATCATAACGGATTGCTTATACTTTGACATAGCTCAAACGGAATCTCCCGAGTTCTTTCCACGGACCAGAAACAGCAGCCCACCCAGCAACTGGGTTGTCCTCAAGTTGCCGTGCGTAAGCGGTATCTACTTCCTCGCGTTTGCTTTTGAGCGACATTTCATCAACATACAAAGCTTCTTCTGGAGTGAAGGAGACCGGGGCAGTGGTAGCTAGTATGTCGCCACTAATACAAAGCTCACGACTGTGCCAACACTCGATACGCATACGCGTGTGGTAAGACGGCCCGTCAGTCCGTACTGACCAGTTAAATACCTGCAAGTATATCAGCAGACGCTCCGACTCCTCCACCTCCATCTCACCGATATAATCTCCACATATCCCCACATCATTTCCAGTGGCCATACCATTTGGGAATTGCGAAAAAACACGATCCTTACCATCCAGCACTAGTCGCATACAGTCCAAAGCTCCTGCAATACCCTGAGTAGACCGAGCGTGCAATGTGCGTGCCTGTACATCGATACCAACCTCAATGCGCACCAGTTGCGAGATGACTTCAAACAAGGTAACGAGTGAGACTGCTCCATCATCGCTATTGATGTTACCCAGTCCACTAATACGGTTGATGTCCACCTTAATAGCCATCCCACTAGGCTTCCACACAGCTTCATCTACATCCAGTAACCACTCACCATTCCAGTCACTCTCTACAGAGTTTTGAGGAAGGTGTGCTTGCTCAAAATCCAGGCCAGACTGATTCTTCACCAATGTGCGCGGAACACCGGGGCATGAAGACATGCTAATGTACGTCTCACGCATCTGTGCCACGAAGGTGTTCCAACCTGCAAAACTTTGGCCGCTTAAAATTTTCCGCACTCGCGGTCGCCGGGCATGAAAGTATTCGTATGAGTACACTGTGGCGATAACTTCCTCGGCCGCATTAGCTAGATTCACCAGCGAAGTTTGGGCGAAAATCTGCGTATCCAAACGACTCTGGAGTTCTTGGATAAACAAGACAAAACACTCTCGCAACGCATGCTTATCGAGCACCATCCCGGCATACTGACGGAAGAACGCACGCATCCACTGCCTTGTGTCCGTCGAAAAGAACCACAACGTGGCGTCGGCTAATACACGAAGAAGCGTCTCCAAACCGCGTGGAAGCGCTACAGGAGTTCCGTTCCCATCACGCTGATCATGAACAAATGACCCAGCTACTACCGTTTCGTCGTCTGCTCTTGTTTGAGTAAACATCAATTTGGAAAAACAATTGAGTCTGCTCACCTCTTCTGACGAACCTGCAAGTGATCCCAGCAAGCTGTCATTGACCTCGTAAACAAGTTCGTCGACAAACGAAGCGTAGACGCTCAAGGGAGCCCATCGAAGGAACGAATACACTAGCGACAAGTTCCTTGAAACAGACACGGTAGCTGTGTTCTTGTATTCCCATCGTAATTGGTCCTCCAGCAAGTCCGGAATCCTTTCCGCTTCCATACGTCGTGCAGTTTGTGTCTGACGTTTCGTCGTGTACGGTTTGGTGTATAATGGGGCTGGCGTCGCCTCCATGGGAGATCTCCAGTCCGTACTTTTGACAGCAGACACACTGGCGTCATCGTAGCTTCCAACAGGAGAGACTCCGCGAGTTGTTTCTCCATACGGCGACACGCCGCCTTCCATGTACCCTTGATACTGCTCTGACGGAGCTCGTCGATAGGAAATGACCGTGAACTCTGGCGACGCTTCGGCGTGGAGAACTCTGTAGAGTTTTTTTGTTGCAAGTGTCGAGTCGTAGGCTACGAAGTTGTTGCCTTCGTCCACAGCACAACGCTCCACGACGTACGCTTTGAGCACATGTTTCATGAGTCTCTGCGCCTTGTTGGCTCCGCTCTCCCAGTCGTAGTACCACTTGGCGTAAGATCTGCTATTGAGGTCGAACACTAGCGGCTTGTCGTCGTCCACCGTCTCCGTCGTCTGCATCGAGACCACGAGTCTCGAGGGTTTGTCCAGCATTCCGCCCATCCACGGCCCCTCGGGGTTGAGCTCGCTCTGCGTGGCAGCGTCGATCTTATCCACTTGTACGCACTCTCCCGGCTGCAGACTCACGTCGCTGATGGCTTCGAAGCGAGCGAACAAGGCCACGAGCGATGAGTCTGGAGGCGACGCATCCGACGCGAAGGCCACTCGCACACTGAGCGACGTGCCGCAGTAGCTGCGATCGATGTGTTCGGGGCAGCAGTGCGGGAAGCAGCGCAGGATCTTGAGACCTTTGGTGCGATTGCTCCTGTGGACGACGGAGGACGCGTCAGAGAGGAGCGAGAGAGGGCAGAGAGACCGCGACGTACCGCTTGTACTCGGGGTGGAAGAGCTGCGCGTGGCTGCACTCGAGGTGGAAGAAGGAGACGCCCGCCACCTTGGTGGAGGACATCTCAAGCGTCGACATGGCTTCCGAAAGGGATTTCCACGGATTTGCAAACTCGGACTTAGCAGGATCAGCTGTGGTAGGACTTGTGATCCAGAGGATTCGCCAAACGCGGGTTCTAATCCAGCAACGCTCGCGGAATGCAGGCCATTCAATGCAAAAGAGTAGTACTGTAGTTTCCCGTGCGGTACCGTCTCAGTCGGTCGCCGCCACAACACCACCAAGAGACTTCACTTCCGCGCTCAGGGTGCGCGTGGCTTCTCGGGCGCATCGCGCCGGGGCTATGACGAACGGCTGCACCAGACAGCTACTGGCCGGTCGGACCTCTCGTCCGCCGGATAGGGACGACGGGGAGGACAAATTTTCTGGCGGCTTGCACCCCCGGGGGGCCTTGTCCTACCAGTTACCCGTATTTCATATGCACAGTTAGAATGCAAGGACCGTCATCGCACCCACACATTCTTTAGAATCCAATCGTGTTCAGACTTGTAGAACATATCATAACTCCCTTTACTCTTCGATCATGAATCTCGTGCGTAAATAGTCCTTTGTGGTGATCTTCTCGAGCTTGGGGATGACGTTTTATGGGTTGAACCAAGGCAATACGGGGTGCTTGGTACAATACATTTGCACCAACACTTTCCCCAATCATTAGTACCCGTAGTGTGATGTAGCGCTTGGAACTTTTGCTCCCAGGCCACGACGCA
>NBNE01001471.1:0-12408 GCA_002215365.1 Phytophthora megakarya | reverse complement strand
CTTATCTCTTAGGAAGTTAGGAAGTGTACCAATAGGGGTGGCCTAACCAGGTGTGCATCATACTAGTATCTGGATAAAGGATACAGTTCTACGTACTACGTAGTAGTAGAAGTAATACACTATGGGTAATAAGGTTAGTACAGCATTCATCAAAAATTACAAGATTGTGGTTGTCAAAGTTCAAAAGTGGAGTTCTTGAAATCATTGATACAGAGTTTATAACTGTGGGTGGAGCGATGAACCAACGCACGTGCGTGGGAGTTGATGTGGTGGAGAACGATGCATTTCTCAGTCGTGGTGCTTAGGCGAGGTGGGAAAGGTTTGTGGAAGAACGATCTTTTGGATCTACCCATAGTGTACTAGTAGTATTACTCCAGAGGATGTAGTGTTTCAGTATCAACTTGTTTCAAAATGGGGCTGGTTTCCCTCACTTCCACAAGATCAATTCCCATCGGAGATCTCCATGAACTAGGTCATTCACGTGTACTTACCTAAAAGTATCCAAAGAGGTCTCGTACGTTTGTTATGTCGCTGGGTGAAGCATAGGATCCCAACAGGAATCACCACACATGACGCGTTTCAGGAATTCCAATGAGATCCTCCTTATCTTCAAGCTTATATGCGCTATCGTCGAAGCTTTCTTATCACGAACGGGATAATGTTAAAAAGTAAGCAAACTTGTTCTGTAAAATATGACTGGATTATCACAGCAAATTTCAATAAATCTGAATTGTGTTTTACCAAAAATCCATCCCACAATTTCAATAAGATCAGTCAGACCAACAGCCCAAATTACTACGCATCTACGTTGCCTCGATTATTGAATGTATCTTCTTGAACCACCAATATAAAATTATTGCTTCGCAAACATCATTGATTAGTCTCGCCACTCCATCATCGCCATAGTTTGTGACATCAAACTGGACATCTTGTAGTGTTCTGCTTGTTCAAGTAAGTTTCGAATTTCTTGTCGCTACAATTTGTAGTAGGATCTACTCAACCAGATTTTTTAGTTAGGAATGTCGAACCTAAAGGCAAAAGTACACACAGACTATTATTGCTTGACAAAGCTTGCCACAATATTGATGTCAACATTACTACCGGCAGCATAATTTAAAAACTTCATTTGGTATAAACTCATACCTCACACTGAGCTGGAGATCGTGAGAGAGTTCGTCCGAAATGTTCTGTATTGTTTAAGGAAATGCCACTCTAAGCAAATTTTTCCCCGTTGATAAAAGGTGCCAAAATTTATTTATTTTAATCTCGATTTGGTTGCCATCACCATTGATTTCTAACCAAACATGCAAAATGAACAGTAACGGTTTCGAAGGAAACTTCACAGGCGTAATGTCGGTAGGAATCATGCGTGACACTGTAGCCAAAATTATTCACTGATCAAGTAACTTTTCCCACAAACCATCTTCATTACCTATTACCTATTTTAAATTCTTAGGGCACCAATTTGCAACTTGGTGCTGTTGCTACTTTGCGACCGTCACTGACAATTTTCGCTTGGATTTACACTTGATTTCCTTCGACTCGATGATGTGGTATAAAGTACTACTTCGAAGTACTACTGTAGTTACAGAGTCAATCTAACGTTACATTCATTGCAAAATTTGAGCCACGAGATAGCAGAAGATATTGTCGACGAAACTGGGTCGTTTGAAGGTATGATGTTGTTAGCTCATCTAGACTCACATGTCAGATTAAATACTGTGGTGAAGAAATTCTGTTTCTTCTATAATCGCTGTTAGTTGAGGTAGCATTTGCTCATACAGCAAATCAGGTATCCAAAAGCTGACGTGATGAACAGCACTTTGAAGAATTTAGGCCAACAAAATATATTTATCTAGTTGAGCTTACAATGTTAAAGTACCATACCGGGATATCATCATTCCATAGATTGTGCTCAATGCAACAACGTGTAGTTGTCCAGCTCCGTTTAAGGTCACACCTGCGTTTATTGCGGTTTCTTGTTCCAATGCTCCTCAAACGCACGCCATAGGTGATAATCTCCGTCGTTCATCAATTCAGCGTGTTCCATTGTTTCCAATTTGTGCTCGATTTTGAGGTGTTCCTTCAATGTAGTTGGATTGTATCCCATGTCTTCAATCTTCTTGAACTCTTTGGCCAGATCATTGCTCATCATTCTTATTTTGACATTACTATGCCAGACTCGGATCATATCCTTGATCCAATCATCGAGATCATTGACCGTTTTCGCTCGTCCGTACATGTTTTGGAGTCGAGCGATAATGCCTGAAACCCGTGCAGATATAGAGTCGAAAATCCCTCTTTCTTCGATGGCTGATTCAGTATCCATGTCTTCACTCTGGGGACCTTTTAGAAATCGGTTGGCGTCAGCATTGCTAAGACCAGTCGAAGCCTTCAACTTCGACGTCACAGTCATCGAACGTCCAATAACCACAGTTAAATCGGAATTTACGAGAAGCACTGCAATCAAAGTTAGGACAGCATGACGCATGTTTGTAGGAGATCGTTTGAGGGTACTTGGGTCGAAACTGGAAATTGAAAAATGAATTGAAATCCCTACTGTACGATGGTCCTGGAATGGAGTACAACTGGTTGGTTGTGCTTGATGAGTTGGACCAGTACTTGTACTCCCATCTTGAGATTGCCCATTCCGGTGCATTGTCCGTGAAGCCTTTCAAGTAAATGATGGAACTGACTACTTCTTCCATGCATGGATGCCATAATTCAATAATAAAGTCGCCTTAAGGATAACTACTAAGTTTGTAGCATTGACAATGCGTGTCTCTACTCGGAGAATAATGTGTATCGTTGACCACTGCTGACTTCAGCGTTTATCGTATTTTTCCTCCACGGTTAAACTCATAATTTTTTGATTTACAGACTTCCCCGCCTAATCCAATAATGTGTGAGAGGTTAAAAGATACAAATGTCGTGCATAGATATAAATCATGCTGACTTATTAATATATACTTAATATCTAAACGACTGCATGCTGGTACTACTTCTGGGAGGTACATAAGGGATCACAGTTCCGGATGAGGCGGGGGAAGTCTGTAGCGTAATCGCTTATCATGGATTACCTAAAATGGCTTCCCATCAAATGGTAAACCAAGAATGCGATTACGCTGGTTGATGTAGTACATGTACAGAGATCCCCCAATAGTGCACCTCCCTATTTCAATATCCCATCCTTAGATATCCACATTACTGAACTAATTAACAGTACGTTCGCTTTATCTTCCTAGCTCACTCTAAAATCACATCATTGAACTCGCCGCGCTTATTGGGGGGACCTCGGGCTTGTGCCAAATGAAGGTTGAATTTCCCATCCTCACGCCGGATCCGGAGAGGATTCACCGAGCGCGGGTTCTAATCCATCAGCGCTCGCTACGTGTTCATCCTCATTCTCAAATCAGTAGACACCGCACAGCACCATGGACGAGGTCAATGTGACGGATGCACAAGGGTGTTTGATAATCCTGTGGATCCAGTGGAAACGTGCAGAATCACCCACGAGCGTCGCGGGGGCCAATAGGGAACAAGTTAGCGCGTTGAACCCCTCCATGATTGTTTTTGGTAAAATAAAAACCACGCCCTCGCAACTATCTTCGACATCATGCTTGACGCTCTGCAGGCGTCGCTGGAAAAGGGCGGTCGATGTGATAAGCAAGGTAGAGTTTCCTACACTATAGTGCGCATTCAAACGATTCTTCAGAAATATTAACAACTGCCAATACTGTGGTACATACTCGATGATCGACTTGAAGGAGGGCATCCCAGTAACGTCCATGGGCTGACTTAAGCCGGTAATGCCTGGCAGGATGTACATCACATGCATGTGGCACTCCTTTTCAAAGTCATCTTTGATATCTTGCATTTTGTGAACCTTCAGGCTGTTTAACATCAACAGCTTGCATCCATCCACACATGAGGCCATACCAACCTTTAAAAAGTCAGAAAATAAATTTGAGAAAAAATAAAAAATCACAACATCATCGATCCAGGTCACTATGCAGTCGTGATCTGTCCACGCTTTTCGTTGAACTGCATGAACGCATTGAGGGGACCCAAACGCTTTGGAGCTAACCTCAGCCCACACCTTGCCCCAGGGCACTCAAGTGGGAAACTTGATTCCTGTCACGGAAAAGCACACGAACAAGATGCATCGAGATCCGTTAACCGATGTGCCTTGAATAACCTCGATATTACGTGTTTCCACGTAATCAACCGTTACTTCCCCTGGCATATCGAAACAAACGCCGGTTTGATCCATGTCGCACAAGTTTGCATACGTTTCGGGAGGGGGAAATGTAGAGGAAAGAATTTCGTCAATTTCTACCACAGCATGGACCGAGCGGGCAAATACATCGGCAACTTTCTATTCACAAAAAATAAAGTTAATAAAAGCGTGATAAAAGTAAAAGACGGAAATACCGATAGTTACCTGAAGATCTTCCCTGCGGTGTGCGCTCCGGTGAGTGATGTGACGAATAGTAAGGCAATTACACTTCAAAAATCGCGTAACCAGGCGCGGAGAACCCCGAAGCGTCTTGCCCGAGTGAATGCCAGATCAAACTTGCCGATCACAAGCTTAATGCATGTGACGGTTACGCAGTAGCTTTTCTTACGCCTCATCTCACTAATCCAGTCGCACAATCTAAGGTACAGTAACCAAACATTCAATTGCTCAAAATTAATAGTTTTTATTTAATAGAGGTCTTTAGCAGAACCGTCAGGTATCAAAATGTGGACCAAACATCTGATCGTATCACAAACGAGTTAAAGTAGCTGTAAGATGAGAGCATATTAGAGGTCTTTATCAGAACCGTCAAGTATCAAAATGTGGACCAAACATCTGAAATGAAAACCTAATCCCGAGCTGCAACCCACCATTTGAACAAAATAGTTCGCTCGAAGCCCACGAGTTTGGAAGCAAATAAACCGTTCGAAGTCACTAACAGGTGGTGCTCTTTATCCGCTAACCATGGACTCTACCACCAGTAATTCTTACCTGTAAGTAAAACAAAGCAGTGTTGTTCTCACGTTAAGGAACATGGAAGTACCTAGAATCCCCGAGGGCTCATCAATGGATACTGATGAAGGCGAACGTGTTGTTATCCTGCGTACGCTCACACGTGGGCTCAGACGCCAACAGAAGCGAGCCCATCTAATTCGCATCTGGAGCGAAGCCATCGAAACCAACCAAACCACCATAGCAGCGACTGTTGCAGAATTTTTCCAGGCTGAGGAGCCACCCGAAATGTTTCCCCGTGCTCAATTTAATTTCAACGCTATTTCAAACGACGACTGTATCAAGAATTTTCGTTTTAACAAGACTCAAGTACAAGCATTGGTCAAACTATTTGAAATGGAAGGAATTCGGACACGTGAGCGTACGGTAGCAACGGGAGTTGAAGCACTCTGCATTGTACTGTACAAGTTGGCGGTACCCCTTCGTTGGTGCGATCTAGAGAGATTCTTTGGGCGTAAGGCAAGCGGTCTTTCCAATTTATTCCTGCATGTAATCGAATATCTAGACAAGCGATACCACGATCTCTTGTACTTCCATCACGACTATGCGGCTCAAAATTTACAAACGTATGCAGATGCTGTATTTGATGCTGGAGGGTTGATGCAAAACGTTTGGGCTTTCGTTGATGGTACAGTTAGGGGGATTTGTCGTCCAAAACCTCGCAATTGCAGACGTGATGGGAATTATCGCAGCCAGAAGTCTGTCTACAATGGTCATAAACGTAAACATGCACTCAAGTATCAAACTATATCGACGCCGGACGGATTAATCATCCATCTTTACGGTCCTTTCCCGGGGAGAAACCATGATATTAAGCTGTTCAAAGAAGCTGGAATTGCGCGTGTTATTAAGGACGACACTCGCTTCCAAATGTTTCGAATTTTCGGAGACCAGGCTTATGGAAATGACGAAGTATTAGTCAGCCCATTTGCTGGTGCTGTAGGGAATCTTACTGTGGATCAGAAGCGAGTCAACAAGAGCATGAGTAAGGTTCGTGTATCAGTTGAGTGGGGTTATGGACAAGTGACCAACTACTGGACCGCTCTAGATTTCAAACGCCAAGCCCGTTCAGGCACACAACCAGTTGGATCTATGTATCGTATTGGTGTTTTACTAAATAACTGCTTAACTTGTGCAAATGGAGGTAATACCATCAGCGACTACTTTCATTTGGCCCCACCGAGCTTACATGAATACTTAAAACGTACGTAGAATTAAAGTTTATAAAAGAAGAAAAATTCTGTGCTTTCTCTCTGTATCCCTTTGGGTCATTCACTTCGAGTCCTTCTTCACAGCCGTGTTCCCTAGGAGTTTAACGCATTGTAATATCAGTTCTCGGTTTCGTTCTTCAGCTTCTCCCCGAGCACGAAGAATTCGTTCTTCTGCACGCTCACGAGCTTGTTCTCGCTCTCGTTCAAATTGCAAACGACTAGCGTGCTGCTCTTTTTCAAACGCTAGGCGTTCAGAATGCTGATTTTGTTGAAGTTGTATTTGTTGCTCGAACTGGTCTCGCCTCATCTCCATATCGGCACGGATGCGCTTCTCTTGCCGCTCAATTTCACTTTGGAAAACATTTTTGCGCCGAGCCCCAGTAGCGGGTTTCGTCGGAGTCACAGTCGAGGTCCTCCCAGAAGGATTCGACGCTACAGACGTTTGGGCTTTCGTTGATGGTACAGTTAGGGGGATTTGTCGTCCAAAACCTCGCAATTGCAGACGTGATGGGAATTATCGCAGCCAGAAGTCTGTCTACAATGGTCATAAACGTAAACATGCACTCAAGTATCAAACTATATCGACGCCGGACGGATTAATCATCCATCTTTACGGTCCTTTCCCGGGGAGAAACCATGATATTAAGCTGTTCAAAGAAGCTGGAATTGCGCGTGTTATTAAGGACGACACTCGCTTCCAAATGTTTCGAATTTTCGGAGACCAGGCTTATGGAAATGACGAAGTATTAGTCAGCCCATTTGCTGGTGCTGTAGGGAATCTTACTGTGGATCAGAAGCGAGTCAACAAGAGCATGAGTAAGGTTCGTGTATCAGTTGAGTGGGGTTATGGACAAGTGACCAACTACTGGACCGCTCTAGATTTCAAACGCCAAGCCCGTTCAGGCACACAACCAGTTGGATCTATGTATCGTATTGGTGTTTTACTAAATAACTGCTTAACTTGTGCAAATGGAGGTAATACCATCAGCGACTACTTTCATTTGGCCCCACCGAGCTTACATGAATACTTAAAACGTACGTAGAATTAAAGTTTATAAAAGAAGAAAAATTCTGTGCTTTCTCTCTGTATCCCTTTGGGTCATTCACTTCGAGTCCTTCTTCACAGCCGTGTTCCCTAGGAGTTTAACGCATTGTAATATCAGTTCTCGGTTTCGTTCTTCAGCTTCTCCCCGAGCACGAAGAATTCGTTCTTCTGCACGCTCACGAGCTTGTTCTCGCTCTCGTTCAAATTGCAAACGACTAGCGTGCTGCTCTTTTTCAAACGCTAGGCGTTCAGAATGCTGATTTTGTTGAAGTTGTATTTGTTGCTCAAACTGGTCTCGTCTCATCTCCATATCGGCACGGATCCGCTTCTCTTGCCGCTCAATTTCACTTTGGAAAACACTTTTGCGCCGAGCCCCAGTAGCGGGTTTCGTCGGAGTCACAGTCGAGGACCTCCCGGAAGGATTCGACGATACAGATGCATTGTCGTCTCCACTCTCTGAGGACGAATCGTTAGATGAAAGAGACTCACCTCTAAGAGCACGGCGTGTTGTCGCTTCTGCTACTATTTGAGCTGCACACAAATTAGTACTTGCTTCTTCTACTTCTTTTGCTTTTTTCTTTCGTTTCTTCGCAGCTACGAAAGAGCTTTCGAGCCCTACGTACTGAGCGACAAGTCCTGCTAGTGTTTCGTAGTGACTTTGAACGTCTGATGCCTCGGTGGACTCCTCGATTCCGCTCCCCAAAGCCGATCGAAGCTCACCTGCCCTCCAATTCTTCTTTAGTAGCCTCACACGATCTTGGACTTGCTTGTCAATCAGAACTACATTGATTGCTGTAGACACTCGCTGGGCAATACGAACCCACACAGTGCCAGCACCACCATACTTTGCAGCGAACGGTTTCTGCAGGATAACCTCGCGCATCAACTCTTTGTCCTGTTCCTCAGTAAAACGAAACACCATAACTTGAGATCTGCTAATTCTTCGTTCTGGAGTCTCCAAAACAAAGTAGTGCCATATGAGAACAAGTTGTACCTCACACGCTTTTGCTAAAGATAGATAGTGAGAATGGTGGGTTGGGAACATATGACCGTTTAGTTGTAACCCCACTCGGTTCTGCTAAAGACCTCTAATAAAAACTATTAAAAACCTTTAGTCGAGGACTGGGAACCGCCCATCCTTCTTCTTTTGCGATGCTGTGTTGACGTATCACCGGTTTGGGTTCTTGTCTGTGGCCTGTGCAAAGACGTCAATCTTCTTCTTTCGAGCCGTAGATTGTTATCCTGCTGACTTTGAACGCTTTAGCACCGTCGACGACGGACATAGCGTCAGTAGCACGCGCATCCTGCACATATCAAAGTTAATGAACCATTTTAATAGAATCAGCCTAGTCCAAATCAACATCGCGTAGCGCATGGAGAAGCTCTGAAATGTGCATGGAGAGTTGCCAATAAGGACTTTAGAGGTGTCAAGAGCAATAACGTGCTATTGTCCAATAAAGCACGGTATCAATAATTGTTTCTTCGATCAATTAATGATGGAGACGACGTTTAGGGAAACTAGGATGTGGAAAATGGACAACGAACTCAATATCTAAGTGGACAATTAATACTCAATGCAGTCGACAATAAATGTCAAATACATCATGTATACTACATATCTTGAGGGGGGGGTTGTTGGCATCGAAATCACCACCCTCCGCTGTGATCGATTTTGTTATTTGTATTGGGAGGTTACAAATGCAGCGCTTCGTCCATAGAGTGGACTACTTCCTCTGGTTGGAAACAAATGCAACAAAAACATATGGTGTGGTGTGTGTTTCGCACAGAGGTTCGCTTTACAGCCACTGATAGGTAAAATCGATGCTGTTTCATCGCAGCTTTCTGGTGGCTACTAAAGCGACAAAATCGCTTCACAAACGCGGGAATTATCGTAAAAAGTTTGCAAAACGCTATCATTTTCGATACTCATTTCACAATTCGATAAAACACACCTGTCCCATGAGCGTTTCTACCAAACCAAATCTGACGAATTGTGAGCGTCAAGAAGGGTTGTGTGGACCCGCTTTAATGCGAAGAAAAAGTCTGACGGAATTGACGGCGCTTCCACCCAAAAGGAAACATGTGAATGCAAGAAATCGGACCGTTCTGAAATTCTAGAGCGCATCGCTGCTCTGCCATTTCACCGGCGTATGACGCAGGCTAGAATTGGGGAGGAGCTAAACGTCTCGCGCTCAGTTATTCGGGACGTTCTCATGCAGCGGCAGTGACTGCGCCACTCAATCACTATTCACTCTCTACTCACAACCAAGAGCAAGCGTAACCGCATCCGTCACATTGTCAAAAACGTCGTACACGACGTCGCAGCTTCCTACTTCTCACCTGTGTATAGCGTTGTGCATGTGAACGAGAAGTGGTTTAACGAGGACAAGGACAAAAAGGTGTTCTACATCCTACCGGGAGAAATAATACCACACACAGAGCGCAAAGTCAAACGCTTCATCGACAAGACAATGTTTCTAGCTGCTGTAGCCAGACATAGGTAACTAGTTTGGTTTTCCTTGTACATTCCATCATACTCTGACATGTTATAATTATGCTGTTGTTAGATATGATAATAGTGGTCAGGTTTTATTTGATGGCAAGATTGAAATGTGGGACTTTACCAAGCAAGTTGTAGCTCAACGCAATAGCTGCAACCGTGCCGCTGGCACTGTAGAGATGAAGAGCCTCGATACAGTATACCACGACGTCTACCAGAGATATTTAATACAGGATGCCATCCCACCAATCAATGCTAAGTGACCATCACCTGACCGATACAAGCCGATTTTTATCCAACAGGGTAACGCGACCCCTCATGCATCACTAAATTACTCCGATTTTTTTACACCGGTCTTGTCGGTGGTTGGGACATTCAATTGATGTTCCAACCAGCCAACTCTCTTGACTTAAACGTGTTGGGCCTGGGGTACTTTTCGTCGATACAGACCTTACACTATAGGGAAGACTGCTACAATATCAACGAACTGATTCGCCCAGTACAGAAGTCTTACTCTGCGCTAAAACCGGAGAAACGCGATAGAATTTTCCTTGCGTTACAGAAAGTAATGGAGTGTGTGCTGCGTGCAGGTGGTGGCAAGGCGTTCAAGCTGCCTCACATGAGCAACAACAAACTTCGTAAAATGGTACCCTTCCTGTCGCGTTCGAATGCGACTAGGTAGCTTTTAGACACGCTGTAACAGTATTACACAAATCAGTCGTTATATATGTATAAGATTAAGGAAGATTTCCTTTTGTAATGTTTTGGAAAAGTTACATTAATTCACTATCAAGTTATAAAGTATCTCCGAAGTGGAAAGGCGAAAGTTGCATTTATTTCGGACAGGAGGAAGTACTCGATAAGTGCTTCTTCCATGAAGACTTCTGCCAGAAATAAGATTCTCAAACAGTAATTTCGAGTCCTTATAGGTTCACAACGTTCTTTGAATTTCGAAAAATACACCATTATAATTGTGGTCAACCAAATAGCCAGACACTCTATAAAAATAATTGGTCAAATGATACCATATATTCAGGGGTTAATAGTAGCCTCAAAATGTGGGTAGTGCTACACCTTTTCCAGGAGTAGTTTGGCAAATGTTAACAAATTTCAGCAAGCGCAAAAACCAAATTCGCGAAGTGCAACTTGAATTTCATCGAACCTGCTCAAATCGTTATTTTATGGATCATCAAATTCTTTAAGGATCCAAGTTGCAGCCAACTTCAAAAGCGTGCCAAGTGCACTCTATTCGACCCTTCATCACTATGAACTATTGGCTGGGAGAGCTTCAGACTGGAGTTTAGATGCCAAATCAACCAACGAAACCCTTTGACGGCGCCCTAACAAAATTAATACTATGAGTATGTGCATTCACACATGTGTACATGGAGACGATGAGCTTGCCTCAAGTACACCGGATATCTTAGTGACAATCTCAGGCATGCCGTAGTCCCAATTATCTCCATCGGCTTCGAAGTACACGGAGACTTCACTTCTCAATTTACCGCGCCATAGCAAAAATGTCCGATACATACCCTCAGGATGTCTGTCAAGTATTTACGCTACGTATTGAAGACAAAGCTGCGAGTCGTCGAAGCTGCTCGCATGGACAGCAACTGGGAAAGGGTGGCTGCTGACCTTGAAGTCAAGTTTAATACGGAACGACTGACACGAAGTGATTTGGAATTTCTCATGGAAGCAATGATTTGTATGGAACCAAGAATTAGGTAATGGATACAGGATTGCCAAGTGTGAATGTGTGGAAAGAAAAGTGACTGTGGAACGTGTGAGAAGCGATTGACCTGGAGAAGAGCTAAGGATGGGCCAGAGTCTGAAAGCACTATGGTGCTCAGTCCACCCTGACTACGGGTACTTATGATTGTGAAAAGTGTTGATGCAAACGTATTGCATCGAATACGCCGTACTGCCTTAGTTCAGCCCAGAAAACGTCAGCCCCGAGCTCAAGGACGTTACCAACAAGGACTATTTGCGCACAAGACTCACGATCCAAGAAGAGATGAACGACAGATGAAGTGATGATATGTTCTACAAGCAGTGTGGAGTATTATATCCCAGAGTCCGACCAAATATCCCATAATTTCGTGACTAATTCCCGAATCCCAACTGATAACCCCGGAATCCCGAAGGAAATCCCTGAATCCAGACATCAAAGTGTCAAGAATCAAGAACATCTACGTTTATATAAAGACATTACGTTATGGATTCAAAGATTCTACGATGAAACAAGACAAGATCCAAAGATTCAGGTCTATCACGATGGATTACATATTACGATATGTTATGGAATCCCTTCTGAAGTCAGAGACCTGAGTGTGACGATGCAACCTGAAATTCAGGTGGCCTCCGCAGCTGCCCTGACTGGAGAGCCAGAACTGGAATGTGGAATGAGGTCCTCGGCCAATGGACATCCTGAATTATGGAAGTACACCCCGAATGCCACATGCAACCCGAATGGAGATACCAAGTACAACCCGAATATCGCTTACAACCCGAATGGATTACGTGCAACCTGAATGGATTACGTGCAACCTGACTGGAGACATTACGTACAACCTGAATGGAATACAACCTGAATGTCGAGGTGGACTATTCGACTGAT
>NBNE01001470.1:0-12426 GCA_002215365.1 Phytophthora megakarya | reverse complement strand
ACCCAGAAGATGGCCAACCGTCGGCTCGCGCGCTGGTACGATATCCTCGCGGAGTATCAGCCCACGTTCTCCTATCTACCAGGAGCTAAGAACGGAATTGACGACGCATTGAGCTGGAGGCCACCTTGCAACCGGAGACAAAGTTCTTCCACGACTTGAGTGTGACCAGTTTTGATGATACGTCCTTCGGCTTGGCGATCAGCGAGGTGACTACCGACACAGAGTTGGTTTTGAACATCAAGAAAGCGTATTCGAAAGATCGAGATATCCAAGCAATCTTAGCAGCAATCAAGCGACGAACAGCCAACTTGAGACCGCAAACAGCACGACAATACCAGAAGAAGTATCGCTGTTACTCCGAAGCAAACAGCTTACTTTGGTACCAGTCTCCGTCGGACGATGTACCACGCGTGGTCGTGCCCAACGATCTGAAGTTGCGGCAGACGATCATTAGCGAGTGTCATGACTCCAACTACGGTGGTCACCCTGGAGCCGAACGAACATTCTTGACGTTGGGACTGGCCCAACATGTTGAAATCGATCCAGAAGTTCATTGTAGACTGTGAGCCTTGCCGCCGGAACAAACTCCGGCTTTCGAAAACACCGGGTCTGCTAGAACCGCTAAAAATACCTGAGGAACGATGGCGATCTCCATGAATTTCATCACAGACCTACCGCGGACAAAACGCGAGGTCGACTCGATTTGGGTTGTTGTGGATAGATTGACCAAGCGATGCCATTTTGTGCCGACTACGAAGAAGGTGACCGCTGAAGGCGTTGCCCGTCTCTTCATCGAGCACATCTGGAAGTTGCACGGTATGCCCACCAACATTGTCTCCGATCGTGACAGGAAGTTCGTGTCAGCATTCTGGCAACATGTCTTCAAGTCCGTCGGAACAAAGCTCAGTATGACTGTAGCGTATCGAGCACAAGGAGACGGCCAAAAGGCGCGCATGAATCGAACACTTGAGGAGTATCTCCGATGTTTCGTTGGACCGTTGCAGGATGCTTGGGACGTGCACTTAGCAAACGCTGAATTTGCAGTCAATTCGACGGTAAACCCAAGCACGAAACTCGCATCATTCGAAGCAGATCTTGGATATACTCCGCTGAACTCTCTGTATCTTACTGCAGAACAGCTTGATAATATACCCAAGAGTCGGCGCGTAGTTTCACGAGCACCACGCAGCCATTCTCCTTCGCTGTCGTGAAGCACTGGTACAAGCTCAAGAACGGATGCGCAACGTGTACGATCGGAATCGCGTTGAGCAAGAGTTCGAGTTTGGCGACCGCGTGTACTTGAGTACACGAAACCTCGACCGAAAGCACACCGGTTTATCCAATTTGTCGAAGATTGGACCAACATGGATAGGTCCATACTCCATCTTCCGTAAAGTGTACAACCATGCAAACGAGTTGAATATCCCGTCTGGCAACAAGCTCCACCCAGTGTTTAACACGGGGTCACTGAAGCCTTACAGAGAACCAAGTCGCTTATCCCGACCAAACAACGTAATCCTAGCGGATGGAAGGGTTGGTCAACTTGTTCAAAACTTGGTGGGAAAGCGGCGACACAAGCGACATACCCAGTTTCTTGTGGAGTGGGTGGGTGAAGAGAAGCCCACCTGGGTCAACGTTGAAGACTTGGAGCAAGTACCGAATCTTATCGCGAAGTTTGAAGAAATTCGGCGTTCCAAACTCGAAGAAAAACACGCAAGCAACGAAAGGGGGCTCAAGGCCACATGTATGGGATTACATGCTCCTTCTAGTTGCTGCTGAGCTTGATCCTCTTCTCGTTCTTCTTCGGCTTCATCGGACGTTTGGGACGCGCCAGAGCAACACGTCGCATGGAGTAGATCTTGGTAATCCACCCCAGCATTTCCAAGGGCTCAAGCCAACACGGCGGATTTTGTTTCTTCTTGAAGCTATCACACACCATGATGGGGTTTGTTGGTCCAGTAACAACAAGCGTGAAGCAATGCTCAACCAGATCTTGAGCAGCATGAACGATGTAGTGTCCAGGAGGGAGCTTGCGGGCTTCACGATCTAAGACCGCAGTGGACAACAACGTCATGTGGCTGTAAACCTTGAAGAGCTCCACGTAGACGAGTGGAACTCGTTCGGCCCGCACGAAGTTGAAAAACTTGCCGATGTCCTCCGGCACCACTCCATCAGGGAAATTGTTCCCTTGAGTAACACGGAAGCGATCCCAATGATCACGGTTCACCAAGCCAGGCTTACCAAGACCAAAGCACACCGCTTGGAATGCGTGGAGAAAGCACCGTCCCGACTTGGAGTCCCCAGCACACCCAAAGCTCTTACCGTAGTATCGGTTGAATGAGATGCTTGGATCGCTCCCCTTGTTCCCCTGGTCGATGCACCAGTACACCCACTTCAGGTTCTCGGGCCACTCCCAGCTGAGCTGACAAGGCTTTATGTCCCATTCCACGAGATAGGCGACGTGGGGCGGCTCGCCCCACCAGTCGATCAGCTTCCGGATGCTATAATCGGCTTCCGTGTCCACTTCCGCCTCCGGGTTGAAGTGGTTCCACCAGGTAGCGGACAGATGTCTCTTGGGAGGAGACGGAAGGGGAGGTCTCTCGGTGATCGCCAGCGACGCCCGGATTAGGTTGACGGCGACCCAATGATCGGTATCATCGTCGTCCTCCCACTCCTCCTTCTCTTCGTCAGCATGGTCAGCATGGTCAGCATGCGGAGATGCCACACGCGAAGAAGCCGTAGGCGAAGAAACCGCAGGAAAAGAAGCCGTACGCGGAGACGCTGTACGCGGAGAAGCCGTAGACGAGTCAACAACCAATGTCGATGACTCCAAACATGAAGACACCACAGGCGAGGCGGGAATCTCGTGAGGAGACGAGGCAACGTAGCAGCATCCGTCGAAGGCTCGGGAGAGCTTGATCCTGTCAACGAAGTTGGAGTCAGTGGGAGAGGCTCATCGTCGAGTGACGTCAGTAGATCGTCGAGCGAAGGTGTCGGTGTCGGGATCGGTTCATCATCAGCGCACAGAGTGAGGTGTCGCTCGGTTGCAGACCACGACATCTAGCGGCAGCGCCGCATCAGCCGGTAGAAATTCGGTCAACTCGTCAAGAGTTAACCCACCAAGGTCAATGTCGACATGACCTTGGGCTTCGGGAGGGCGCTCGTCCAGCAACACAAGTGGCGCGGTTGGAGAAGATGGCTCCGGGGAGCTAAGGAAGGCAGCAGCAGCAAGCAGGCTTGGGACGAGACCGGCATCTTGTCCCGCCGCCACTCTTCCTTGGAGAGCCGGCACGCTGATCCCCTCGTGCGAAACTTGCCGGACCATCGTATCCACCGGTGGCAACCTCTTCGAGAGACCTGCCACTCCCAACACGGGCGTTCCTTCATCGTCCATTAGGACTCCGTGACAGCCCTGCGTCTTTGCAGCTAGTCCCGAGATTTTCAGCCGGGAACCACTTGTGGTGTACCCAAACAAGTTCCTGAATGAGCGGTCGCGAGAAAAGGCGGACCCTATTTCAGGAAAGGGGTGAGTGTATCAGATATTACATATTTAGAGTGGTACACATAATTATTATTTAGGACAGCTTAAGATAGTATACAAATATCAAGTGCAGAGTAGGACGGTCTGTGGGAACTTCCCAACCATCCGAACTGCGGGGGCGGCAACCCATTCATTTCTGGATTCGGCCGCCCCCTCAAGCATTGCTTCCTCATTGAAATAGTTAGCGATGGAAAACTTGAATATGGAGGAGTCCGGATGATCGAAAAGGCGATTCAAAATCTAAGCACAGCTCAAATTGGCAAAATGGTGGAGCGGGAGTGGAGACCTAATGGCTTCTGCCTGCATGTCCGATTTCAGGATTCAAATTCGCCAGGACGTATAGGATGGCAGCTAAAACATAGTATTTCCTGGAACCCAAGCAAATCACATATTTTCATGATAGGACAAAAGAAAAGGATACACGCAATAACTAAGACATTACGAGGCAAACGACGAGAGTGGCGTGAGGGCAAGGTCCTCCAGCTCTTTCGTTCGTGGTGGGAGATTTCGGAGGACGCGGTGCACGATGCAGGACATAAAAAGAAGAGCTTCACCAATCGCTCACTATAGACTACGGCGGATTAGAAATCGCTGATGGACACCCTATCTGCACCTTTATCATGCATAATAGTTCAACACGTCTAAGTGGAACGTTAATAAAAGCGATTAAACGCGTACGCACGGTTGTCGTATGCCAAGTATTCTCCTAAATAGCCATTCATCAAGCGCTCATCCCAGAGCTCTCGTTCCTGCTTTTTGTTTGCCCATTTGTCTGGAACCGATCGTCCGCCATTGGACTTGGTATCACACCCGGTCATGTAGGTGAGGTATTACGCTTCGTCCGCATCGTTAAAATCGTTGCACATTGCGGCATTAACCACTCCATCTTGCGAACAGACAAGTGAAATGGATGTGATTGGTCGGAAAACGTTAAACCTTGGCTTACGTTCGTTATAGGAAGAAACATACTTATTTCAAATTCTCACGAATTAAAAGACTGGTTAAGACTTTGGTTAATTTCAAACCGGGGGAGATGCTCGTACAGGATGCTCGTCAGTCATAGTCGTCACCGGTTCGCATGAATCTTCTATATGCATTAAATCATCCCGATACACTAAGACTTTGAATACCTGGGTAGCGTGAGCTCGGAGCTGCACGAATTGTTCTACAGTAAGATACTCGTCTCGGTTTACAATGTGCTCCAATATTTTTTCGTTGACATGAAATCGCTTGTCAGCGTACAGTTTGAGTCGCACTGCTTGTCCGTATCTTGTTCGATTCCAGTAAGTAGAAACTCGATTAAAAGCGAGTTAGATTTGTGTCTACCACACGACAAGGTCAGATTCATTTCACAACAAGTATACTGTTCGTAACGTTATGAACTATGAAACGGAAGTACAAAAACACTGGGGTTTGATCCAGATTTGTTTGAATCAATGGCAACAGATCCGCCCAATTTGCCTGCTCAGCATTGTACTCCAGCAACACTAATCGCATAACTTTTTAATATATCACGATTGAGTCGCTGTATGCTGCAATTAATTCAAGGGCGATATATGGATTGATTGTTTCTTAGTTCAAAATGGTTCCGTCAGTACCCGCTTAGTGGGACAACACGGGCAACGTCAACTAGAGAACTCCGTATCCCCACACAAAACTTTTTGCCGCTCGGCTGCCGTCTGTGCTTCAGAAAGAGCGACTAGTGTTTGAATTTATCTATATTGTAGGTATTTCGTCGTCGTTAATGCCCGTGCAACACTATGTGGCTTCTGTTGGGTACAGGCAGAGTTTTCTAGACCAAGGAACACACCATATTTCTCCACAGCGCTGTACGGACAATCAAGTACCACCCCAATTTTGTCGATTATCTCTGCATAGTTGAGAAGATCTTCGATTCATGCTAAAACACAATCGTACATTATCCGTGACTCGCGGATAATCTTTTCGATTAATTACTGAAAATGAAAAGAAGAGTCCACCGATCCCTGTTGAAGACATTTCCAAGTGAAATGGTTTTCCTTAGCCATGTAAGATGGAAGATTTGGCTAATCAGGTTTAATACCACATGTCAGAGACTACCAAGAAATCTACCGTTTGTTTAAGTTTCTTCTTCTTCGCGTGACTCTGCTATGTCTGGACATGGATCCGTCTATAGGCACAATGTGGGTATTTGGTCGACGAATCCATCCGAACCCTTCCAGGAGTCGTGGACAACTCCAAACAAGCTTGATATATTCCTCACATTGAATAATAGATCATCTAACAGATTTGCCCGCGGCCAGATCTGTACGTTTAGATTGGGACACACTCGCAGTTCATTTTCATTATGTTCCGAGGAATAACATCGTGCTTTATTTCATAATCTGGAATATACAACTTCATTGAAAGCAACATGGTTTGGTGCGAGTTCCGTTACTCCATCTTTTTCATCATGGCTTCTGGTGCTAATTGGAATAGTTTGGTTATGTTCGCCTCTTGCCATAGGTGTGGCGAGGAGGATGTTCTAGATACGAACTTTGGCAAAATGGGGTTATGGAGCCATTGCTGTCGTTCGTCTTGTCAGTGTTCGTCTTGGAATCGTGCTTATCTTTCATAAGAAATTGACCGCCACCGTCCAAACGCTTTAATCGCCAATTCGTCGACACCAGCTGCAAACAAAGCGATGGCGCCACCACGTCTCAGCGAGTGTAGCGAAAGTTGAGTCGGATCATCACCAATTGTCGATACTGCACGTTTGAGTTGATGGTTAACTGTAGCCATTTGGCGATACAAATGTCGGTCGACCTTGCATAGAAGTTCGTCCGAATCACCGGACACGGTTTTGTGATGATCGGCTAGGTACCAAACAGCTCTTAATAAGCAATACCATTTGAGAGATGATTCATATAGTGTTCATGTTGAGCCATGCCGCCTTGGCCGTTCTCCCCCCCCCGCGAGAACGAATAGAAACTCGGTAAATCTATGGCTTCGCTAAGCATGGGCGACCATGTGAATCGTAGAATGACACATCCGATCTGTGCATTCCGAATATGCATTGTTTTGACACGTAAAAACGCCCGATCTAAATAAAAGAAAGAAATAGGCCATGAGCATATCCCCAAAGGACACGCTCATGTGCCTTTGCGAAATTGAGGGCTCGATCAAGTCCTCGTAGAAGCTCGAGTGTAACAGGAGGACTGCTTCCCGGTTCGGGGCGGGAACGACGCATTCCTTGGATGGCCATGTAGTGATGTGGTAGTAGTTGTACGTTACAGCCCAGTCGCCGTCTATGAGGCCATCCAACTTGGCTGTCTTTGGACACGACGATCACATAACGAATTCCCTCTGTGCTGGCGTTTTAGCCGTATAATTAAAATTAGACAGCAAACATTACGAGTCGTTCGTAGTATATTGTCGGCCCATTTGACATACATGGGCTGAAACCAAGCTTTGAGCACCATCCGCTCCATTCTATCCATGTTTCGTGGTAGCATTTAAGAAACGTCAAGGCCAATGCACAGGCTTGCCGTTCGTCGAGAACGTTTAGTATAGTTTTTCCAGTGTCGATACACGATTACCTGTTTCCAACCACGAGACCAATATGACCAGTTGCCTTGTAAAGCTCACTTACAGAACGATAACCGGTACCTTTCATGAGGTTGCTGCTTTCTGGTAGATGACTGGCGGATATCCTGAAATTGCTTCTATAAGACCAATCGCACGGTTGATATCTTGAGACGTAGGATTTGAATCCCTCAATTTATTGCTCCACGCCACCGCCGTATATTGTCTCTCCAGCACTTTATGTGTACAGATTGCGCAAGAGAACGGAGCTACGCCGAATGTTAGTATTCAACGGAGTCTTCTTCGCCAGAGGAGGAATCTGTTCACGGGGAGGGTGAAGGTGCTGGAGGTATCTATATGATGAATCTCCGCGCAGGGATGTACCTGGTTGTGCTGTGGTTGTCGGAAACGTTGAAGCACTATATGGCTCTTGAAGTGAAAAAGGGTACCAAAACCCACCAGGCCTTTGATCAACACAGTTGGATTGGTCGTACGGATGCAAGTGAGTGGATGTATCGCACTGAAGGGGTGTTCCAAGTGGTATTCCGTGAAGATGCCGATGACACTTTCACTTCGAAACCCAAATCTTCTGGAACAGGATCGGATAAGGGTGGATCCAAGAAATCGAAGACTGGAAAGGTTCCACGAAGCAAGTTTGCGAAAGAAAACAACTGAAAACAAGATGAAGACCTTCCTCCTCCAGTAAGAGTCCTAGCATGTGGCGGCATCATGGGGTAGAGTCCGAAGGCGTATATAACAGTCCAGTGTCGTGATACCCAGTAACGTGAAGGTAATACAACGACAGAGTAAGAGCCAAGATCGTCACTAGTCATTCTCCTTTGTGCTAGGTTGATTATAAATCGTGGGAGTCAAAGGTATTGAAGTAAAACGACTCGTGTAGCCTTTCCACACACGATGGGTATGTTGGGTTGAAGACGTGGTGATGGTATCTGTCGGAGGAAGCCAACGACCACTGACTATTTTCAAGGGAGGATTGCTGTTTTCTCGTAGACGCTGTAGGTTGAGTGTAATGTAAGACTTCACTCTTTGTGTTACGTATAGCAAGCTTGTTGCAGTTCCGTTTCACAAACAATCATTCCGGTGAAGCTATAAGATGTATAGGATACTGCACCGAAGAACGTTAAAGACACGAAGCATATTGTGAGCTCCAAACAGATGTGCAACATTGATGTTTCATTGAAACTCCGCCACACGGCAGCCCATGTCCACGCCGCCAATACGATGCACAAATGGTTGCGGACATCAGTCGAGAAGCCATCACTGTCCGACTTTGATTCTTTCACAAGCTGACATTCGTCTCCGTCAAAGACGATCTGAATATACCCGCGACGAGAGGGATCGATAACTGCTAATCCTGTTTCAGAAGGGTCCCTATACAAGGCCACGTCAACAGGTGGAAATGCGCCAAACATGGAACAGGTAGCTTTTGAATTTTGTCAAATAGTAGAATGTGTTTAAACCATCGTAGGTCCGTCAGTACGAATGGAAGGAACGCGAGTTTTCCAAAGGGTCGCATCCGTGCATTGACACTTGAATATGATGCCAAAATGGTCGTGTAGATGGCAAATAACTTCCAACATTCCCCAAACTACCTAGTAACTTGAGTAAATCTTTCTTTCATGCACGTGTTTCTTCCTTAATAGCGGTTACACGATCAATATACTTTGTATGGGGGTATTGATACAGTATGACGCGCCGCGTTCCAAAGTAGACCTAGTGCAGGCACCTCTGGTCACCACCACAAAATTTGTCCTCATTGATAGCTTGAGGACAGAGCACCATAACCATTGCCAAACGTAACATTGCAGCAGAACACTCAAGGCGAGGCCCGGTTTGGGGCTCCACCAGAATATGGTCATTGACCTATTTGTACCTGAACAATGGATCATCGTCAAAGCTGGATGGATCAGTGGCTGGCTAATAACTAAATATTAGCTATGAAAAATCTCTGCCAAATACGCTGTAGCATGATGGCGAACCTGCCCAACCAAATGGAGCTGTCAAATCGATCAGTAGAAAATATTTTTTTGGTAGGGTGGCCATCATCCAGTGTACATTATGGGCGTTGACCATCAATTTCTTAAAAGCACCCTTGACATCGCCTTTCATCAGCATTATTGTCATATTAGGCTGTCGTTGCGAAATTTTCTCCAGATGTATCGCGATCGCAAAACCGCTAATGTACGCAATTTCTGGTACTCTGGTGAACTAGAGAAATTCGTTTGTTGAGCTTCCTCAAAGAAATGAGAAATAGTGAATTAGACGCACTTAGGTGTAAGGGTCTACACCATTTTTTGGAACTGCACCAAGAAGGCTACACTGTACCAGGGCCACAACTCGATTATGTCCTTGTCCACAATACTGTAATGACTTTTACGAATCTCCTTTACGATATCTTCCGCGAGTGCCAAATAGAATGTTTTCGCCAACTTATGGATTGCCGGTAAGGTTGATGTGCCACACCCTCCTTCGTTCCAGGGCGGAATAATCCCATGACGTGCTATCGCAACCGCTACTTGAACAAACGGATTTCGACCAGCGGTTTTGTAAACAATCATGACCGAAGGTTTTATTTGGTCGAGAGCCCTTCAACGTCTCTTTATGTAAAATTTGAACGACTTCAACCATCGATGGTTGGACATGATGTATCTATGTAGAGAGTTCTTGTGTAATATAGCACTTGGAAATGTCATCGGGTACCTGGAGTGGCATGATCGGCTTCCAGCCTTCGCGAACGATGTTGCCATTGTCTTGTAGACGGTTCAGCGGTATATCCCGGGTATATTCCACATACACGAGATAAATATTGTGTTGATCGGTAGCTCCTGATAGTTGAAGTCCCTGTAGCACGAGCCTCCCCTGCTCGGGCATCTTGACAGATGTGAAAATACTGAAGTTAACCCTCTCATACGTTCACTGATGTAGCTTGTAGCTCGTTTTTCTAACATGTCTGGCGCAGCATAAGCACGTTTCCAAAAACGCACACCGACACGGATTGTTGGTTGGACATTCGTTTACCGACAAAAACCGGAGGACCACAGGTTTTCCATCCATACGCGTGATCCGGTCCATTATGTCCTTGGGCATCCGGACGATTTTTGCGGACGATGGACTTGTGTAAAAACTTGTTCTAGTCGATCTGGACCAACTTCGTCGTTAATGCATGGTTGGTATCCAGATTGGGAAACCCTTGTTTAGACTTTGATGCGTCTGAAATGGATTTTAGCATAATATGTTGTAGTTCGCTGTCCTGGAGGGAGGATCGCGCAAAATTTATGCACTGATGGTCGCGATATTCTCCTCGAAAAAGATGATGCGCGTCCTAAACTACTCCAAAACGGAATTAATCCAATCCACAAAGGCAACATCGAAGATTCGTCCAAGCCATGCTAATCCTATGACTTGAAGGAAGAAATCGAGAAGCATAATAAAGACATCTCGAAAGTGTTGGACGAAAAATTCGAGGCTGCAACTAGCTAATATCCGTGCGGCGTCGGTGCTAGAGCCCAGGGTAATTGCAACGGACGGTCGAGGTACGGCAACGGAAGCACTGAAGTTCTGCATGTTCACAACACCTGAGTTGATCCGTTCCATCCGTCGTATTTGCTAATGGGGGTAAAGTGTATGATGGATAATCTACGTAACTCAAACTGAAAGTCGTATATTCGGGTGAATATACCAAGGTGTGGCATGAACCTTGCCGCAGAGGAGTTGATCAACGAATCTATATAGACAATCGGAGCCTTACCTTCGTGACAATCGTCCGTGAAACCACTGTGCACACTGTACTGTGTTGCATTGGGGTTGAAACTGTACTTGGATGGACACTGCGGTTGATCTGACAACGCCTGACTTTGACGAGCCACTGTGTTGATTGACTGTGTGACAGATTCAATGTATCGAATGAGTAGTTGATGCGTCGACAGAAGAACCACAACTACTCGTGGATCGACATGGTGTCGAGGTGCCGTTGGTGAGAAGGTTTGTCGAGTAAGATTTCGTTGGATGAATAGTGTCTGGTTCGTGCATTTCCCGTATTGGCCGTTTTGTTAACGGTTGGATTCCACTAGTGGATTTGGATGGATCATGCCGAGCATATTTGTTGCTTTACGGAGTGATGGCTGGTTCGTTACCACTGTCATCATCTTTATTGAATAGGGAGCCAACACCCCTTTCATGAATGATCGTTGGGGGAAATTCAGAGACGAGGTGTTCCTCTGCCGGCGTGCGTTGGTATACAATTGTGAATGGCTGTATAACGAATTTTCGAGGATATTTTGTAATTAAGGCGGTCTCACTTTCCCGTAGCGGTTATATGTTTGAATTCAACAGCAAGTTGAACTTGGAATATCCGTGAGCGACCTAATCGGGGCTCTACCCAGCTTATCAAAGTTTGCTCATTCGATTGGTTTTGGTCGTTAATGTAACCTGCTAAAATAATTGACACGTCGGAACTTTGGTTAATGTCACAGTCCAACTCTGTTATACGTTTGATGAGCGTCTGGTGGAGAGCGAGTAGGTTGATCTTAAAGGAACCCCGTGACGAAAGCTTGACGGCGAACAAGAGAATTGGTACCACAGGATCCACACAGATGCGTCCCTTCATGCCAACGGTAACTGCGCCATCTGGTAGTTAAATGGTGACGTCATTCCCATTCCCTTCAGTCACTTATCCGTAACGAAAAAAGCCAAGCTGTCGGAAGCATACTACTTGATGGAGCCATGATGCTGGCTTGATGCGTGTGATTTCAGAGTTCGTGACAACAATGTCCCTGGCAATCGTTATCGGCACCACACATTTGAACTCCTCATCTTCCGCAATTGACGTAGCTTGTGCCATTCGAGATGTCATCTTCGACTCTTGTCCGTAGCAGGGGTATTCAACGTTGTCACTAATGTGCCCCGGAAGAACCCGAAGGATCATATTTAGCTGAAGCGTAGGTTGACAAGACATTATGATGACCAGACAGAATTTTAGCGGAGACTAGTGTTGAGGCTTGATGATGCAGTAAATTGCAGAAAAAGCTCGATAGACCCTTATCAAATTGCGAATCGACTGCAGGAAATGTCAACCAGTTATGACTACTAGGCTATCATGAGTCTCACAAGTTGGTGTCCATGCCGAACGGCAAACCAGTTAGGACCGGAAGTGAACACTGAATAATTTGAAACCCCCAACCACTGAAAAACTTGTTTTCGCTTGCTAAACCTCACTATTAAACGCTGCATCTTAGAATTATCGGACACTTTATGTTACTTCATGAGCGTTTGTCTTGTATATGTGACGATGCAACCTGAAATTCAGGTGGCCTCCGCAGCTG
>NBNE01001469.1:0-12427 GCA_002215365.1 Phytophthora megakarya | reverse complement strand
TATGTTCCAAGTCCTTCAGACTGCAAACCCGCTGACCTTGCAATGTCGGTCTCAGTTGAGTATTCTTCAACTTCTTGACGAATACTTTCAGGTGTCGGTCCCGTGCGATGTCTGTAGACTTAATGTCACTGTCCGCTTTTCCAGCAATCTTGTTCAACCTGTAGTAGAACTCTCGAGGGGTTTCGCTTTCCTTTGGAAAGTCGTGTAGTAGTATTCGGAATCTGGAGTCTTCGCCTTACAGTACTCTTCACGGAAGACTTTCACAATGCACTTCCAACTTCGACGCACAGATTCATCCAAATTCCTACGCCAATCACGCACAGCCGAAGATAGCTTCAGCTTGCAATAGTAAACCTTTGCACCTTCCCATGACCGCGAGACTTTGGAACTTCTCCAACCAGCGCGTTCGGACAGCCAATGGCTGCTTCTCGTCAAATCTTTAAGCGCTATGATATTAACCATCAGGTTGAACATAATCGTCCCTTTGGCCGGTCGCAGGAACCTGCGTCCCAGACGCGAGATCTTCAAACGAACTGCTGTCAGAGGCACTGTCTGAGGACTCCTTGTCAGGATCGTTGTCGTCATCCGATGGATCGCCATCAGGAGGACCGTGCTTCTCTGGAGGTTGACTTGGCGTGGTCGACTTTTTCTTCGAGTCATCATTCTGTCGTTCCTTCCTTCTTTGATCCGACTTCCTTGCGCGCCTCTTGCGAGGCTTGTCCTCCACAGGTACCTTTTGGACATCCGTCGTCGCCTCCGCCTTCACCGCTGTCGTCTTTGCCGCTTTAGCGGCGGCTGCGCGCGCGACGTTCTCCTTGTTCTCATTGAGGTCTTATAGAGCAGCTTGTGTCTGAGTGGCGTAGAGCGTTTTGACTTCTAGCGATACCATCTGTTTTTTTTAGAACAGGTGGGACAACCATGTTTACGTCACTTGAGACTAGCTTCCCAGTTGTCGAATCAGAGTTTACATACACCTGAGTTGTCACTTTGGAGACCGGTTTCAACCCATTGTCACACACTTCTTGACATTCCGCTTGCTTCTTCAGACGCCCGACGAGGAACGATTGCAGACTCTTCTTGGCCTCGCGCTCTTGGTCGCGTTCCAACCGCAGCGTCTGCAACCCCTTCTCGAAAATGGCCATCTCATCCAAGTGTTGTCGTCGCTGTGCTTCCATGTATGTTTCAGCTCAAAGCTGGTAGTCGGCATAACGAGACTCCAATGTGTCTTGGGCTGAGTTTCCAGTTTCCGCTTGGGGAATTTCCGGAGGTTGGCTTCCCGACACTTGATAAGGAGTATCGTCTGGAGATGACTCGCATTCCGGCTTGACGTCCGCGTATCCAGTATCACGCAGAGCGAGTGCGCTAATTGCGACCATCAGCGTCTCTTGAGTCCACTGCATTAGGGCCATCGAATCTTTCACTTCGTGAATGGCTGTCAAAGACACCGGCGTCGTTCCAGACGTCGACGAAAGTGACGAGCGACCTGATCTGGCAGTGCGGTCGGAATACTTGGAGCTTACAGACGGAGTCCTCTCTCGGCGTGGTCGGACATCCCCATGACGACTTCGAGAACGTCGTCGGCGTTGGTGCCTTTCGTCATCCGAGTCATCTTGTGGGTAATCTGATCTCCGACTCCGACTGCGTCTTCGTTCCTCTTTTGGAAGTCGACTTGGGTTTCGTGGTGGTTCGGGATCCGACATCTCCACGTTGTGTTGGTCAACTCCCAAAGGTACTCGTCAGCGAGCTTCTGGAGGGATGTACGTCTGAACGTAGCCTTCAAGCGGAACGGTTCCGCCGGTTTCTTGAGCAGTCATCACTTGCGGCATCACACCTGCAAATGGCATATGTGTTCCAGCTCCAATTCCAAAGGACCATCTTGACGATCCAGACGCGCTGTCTCGCGACACTCGACTTCCGGACGGCGCACTCGGTAAAGATTCATCCGAACCTCCCGTTGCCCGAAAGATTCCAGAGCTGAATCCTGATGAACTCATCATGGAACTTGTACTTGGGACCTCGCGCTTGACACCTCGAGTCGTCTCATCCGAAGATGGGTATGACTGAAGCGTGGACGCTGATGGAATCGAAAACATGTTCGGCCGCGGCGGTTGTTGCTGCGTTCGTTTGGGTTCCGGTTCTCCAACAGAAGATTGTGGACTTCGTGATCGCCAGAATTCGGACGCCGTAACCTGTCTCGCGAATGTATGTCCCAACCGTTAGGTTTCTGAGTCGTCATGACAGCGTCTCCATCCTGATCTTCTGGATAGTCATCCACCAGCACGGCTTTTTTGGGAGTCTGTCCGTCGTGGACTGTCATCAACATGTCCAGCTCCTCACCCGACAAGAATCTTCGAGTCGTTTCCGAAATCAGTTGTCTCCACTCCGAAGGGTTCGACACTTAAAAGTCGCTGCAGGTCATCGCACACCAATTCGATCAACTCCGAATGGACTTTCGAAATCCGAGCGTCTGACCAAAATGGGATCACGTTCTCGAACTCGAAACCAGATTCGGCGAGAAGTGTTTGGATGATCGCCACACATTCGACTGGCGAGAGTCTTTCGACCGGAATCATGAGGCCGGTCAAGTCTAGTGCCAGTCCAAACGTGTTGCGACGAACTCGTAACTCGGAGATCCAAGCACCAGCCTGCGACGCCACCGACATCCGTTGCTCCAGATATCTTGACGTTTGGAGAGTCGCCAAATAGTACGCCTCCGAGTCTGGTTTCTCAAACGGCCAGTCGTACCGAATTCCTGGCGGCACTGTCCGCCCTGCTGGAGCCCTTTCCACCGTCGACATTGCGCAGCGACATAGAACTTGGCCTGGTCCTCGGTCATCTGAACGCCAGTCTGACTGACATCTTCCTCTTGGGCCGGTGTCATGTCCTCATCGTAAGCATCAACGGTGACGGGACTTCTGGGAGTCCGACTTTCGGGAGTCGGACGAGCCGGGGGGGGGGGGGCGATGTCTCAGTGAGATCTGGGGGCACCTCCATGTCTTCAGAAGCGGTCTCTTCTTGAGCGGTCGACAAAGATCGCTCAACCTTCACGTCGATCTTCTCTTCGACAATTTTCGCTTCGTTCAGACGCTGAGGAGAATCCGTAACTCGATCCTCAGCTGAAGGTTCCGTCTTCACCATGACCTCCACCACTGATTCTTCGTCCGACTCTTCGACTTCCGGTTGGTCCGATCCAGAGTCCTCACTTCGGTCAGAACTTTCTGATGACTCCACTTGTGAATCATCTTCCAGATCTGACTTCCGAGAGTTCGCTTCAGAAGCTCCCGCAGAACCATCCTTGGAATCCGTTGCCAACGACGCTTGGTGCGCGTCATAGTCAGCCGACTCTGCTTCCAGTTCTCCAGAAGTTGAAGCGTCCCTCGCTTCATGGGCTGCTTTCCGAAGTGCTGCATTCCGCTTTCTGTTTATCGCGCTCAAAAAAGTCCAGAGTACGATGTTCCTCTGGCAGCAACCCTTGCACTCGACGCGAAAACCGGACCGGTTCTCCAGATGCCGACCCATCGCGCCCTCCTTCCTTCTGCATGTTTTCACTTCTAGTCATATAAACGGCTGTTAGAAGTTAATAAGTACCCAACACACTATTGACTCAATCAATAAAAACTCAGTGACATCATCCTAATCCAAATCCGAGCACGCGCACTAGTTGACGCGAGGCGGGTGAACGCCTGAACCGCTCAAGTGTATAGTCCGATGCCCAGGATAAGCACAACAAAGTGTTTGGGGGTCAGAACTCTCCAACGGTGTGATTTGGATAGACAACTGAGCACACTATTGGGGAGCTGGCGTATGACCTTGCGGAATCCCTATCGGTACGTTTGACTGTGGCACTAAGTGATCCACCGAGTTGATAAAAGCTGACTTCTGGATAACCCGAGGTAGCAACAGGAAACTGGCACCGACGTTACTTCTAAACGACGTGTCCGTGACTAGAAGTGGACTACGAAGAAGACTTTTCCCAGAGAGATAATACAACAATACAGAGGATTATACAAATATACAAATATGTAGCCCTTACTTATTCTTCTGGATCGTGTAAGGGTCGGTCACTCACCAGTCTAACTTGGATTCCTGAAGAGGTACTGGTCAACCTCTACTGGTCCTTCTCTCTCAAACAATACGCGCACCACTCTCCACAATGTAGTATATAACCACTTCTGGAAAGACAAATACACTTCACCACCAAATATTCACAAGTGGCTATCCAGATAACCACTTACAGCAAAGTAGCTTCTGGACGGACTTAACCTTCGACACAGTAATCTAATCAATCGAGTCGGGGGTGATTACTATAACCTCAGACAAGCAGTTAAAATGAAATGGAAGTCTATCCAGACGACCAACTAGAATATGAAATCAGCTGATCACCTCGAGCGCGCGTCGCCCGATCACTAACCGAAATGGACTTGATAACTTACTCGAAGACGACCTGCCGACCTTCCTCTGTGTCGATACGCCCACACGCAAGACTCCACTTGGGGTCACATAGGTACGCTGCCCGTGAGTCGACTCTTTGCTTCTTTGCTGACACACGACTACCACCCACAAACAAAGACGGCCTTAGGGTGCTTGTGCTTTAGGTGGCAAAACGAATTCTATGTTAAAATATAAGTCTCTCTGTCAATATTCTGTAATCGAAGCACATTCAAAACAAACTTGGTCTCAGTATAGGTCGGCGATCGCAATCGTCCAACGGTCTCGAATCTTGAAGTGCATAACATATCCGGTCGGTCGCGCTGGTCGGCCATTAACATATGGGCTGAACTATAGTCAGAGTTTCGAACCCTTGACTCAGATCCACACATCCCTTGATTGCGGTCCCCAATATCCAAAAATCGCTTCCAGACATTGATCATAACATTTCGGCATAGTGACAGTCCGATATTACCATCGATCCACTTGTATCTTGGTATATCCATATCACTTTCTTTTTCGCCAATCCATCTTCTTTCGTGTATCCATCTTTTGGATACCGGAAATATATCCATCGAAATTCTTCCAAATAAGTCATCACCAATTGTTAGTAGTCACACCCCACAATTTCTGGTACAAATCCGGACCAGTTTGACTGGCGATGAATGGCTGGCAATTTTACTCCAATCGCAACGCGTCATCACCCAACAGAAGACGCAAAACCTGTCAACGCTAGAGCTTCTACCTTAGTGTACGTCAAGAAGGCCATCTCCTCCTTCATGCCACGGCATACAGTAGCCTGGGATCCCATTCGTGGCGATGGCAACCCGACTCGCTCAGATACCGTTAACGCCGTAATCAAGAAAGTGAAACGCTTTGAGGTTCGCAGGGAGGATATGTAGTCGGCAGCTAGGAGGCTGATTGAATACGACGAATTCATCAACCTGCTGGAATTGGTTTGCTCACGAAAGGACAATGGATCGCTCAAATATCTCGTGCGTGCTGTTCATACATTACAATGACATCTCATTGCACGGATCGACGACATGATACAGATGAAATTTGACAGTTTTCGCTGAGCATGTATCACTTGGGAACTATACTTTGCCAGCTTCGTTTGTCAAAAATATTTTGTGAGGAGCGCGATGCACCAAAACAAATTATTGTCGGCAGCCTAGAATCCAGCATTTGCGCGCTCTTAAACCTGGCTGTGTGTGTTGACGCATCGGAGTTCGTATTTGGCCATCCACACGATGGTCATCGTGTCATCCGTAGCTATTTGCAAGATATTTTTCAAGGAGGCTCTTTGACAAGTTGAAACAGGGAAACTTAGAAACCCACAGTTTTTTGCAAGATATTTTTCAAGGCGGCTCTTTGACAAGATGAAACAGGGAAACTTAGAAACCCACAGTTTGCGTAAGGGTGCTACTAGGTATACCAAGAGAACCGGTGTATCTAAGGACTACGTCAACCTGCGTGGGAGTCGGAGAACGCGGAAAAGCGTCGTCGATATGTACATTGATAACACTCATCCGTTGCCAGATGCTGTTGCTGCAGGCACATTGGCTGGACCCCTTGGGCCATGTTGCTACACGCTTGAAGAAGGCATCCGTGCAGTTTCAGACGAGCTGCTAACCAATCATGTCGACTCTGCTATCAAAGTAGCGATGGGTGAGGAAGTAGCGCAGATTCTAGCACTTCCGCTGCTTTGGGCATCACTTGTGTTGCCTGGAAGTTTTGATTATGCTTTGATTCCAGTTCTGTTGAAGCAACGCATTGTGCGTGCATATTCTGACGTTGGAGGAAATGTAGCGGTTAACCTCGTGAAGCGTGTACCCATTAATATTGCTGGCGATGGCGCTCAACTTCATATAATCAATATACCCGACGCCACAACCGGCAGGAGTGAAGCGGAGCGTGCTCAACCTGGTCGCCATAATATGACTGCTGGAAGCACGCGTAAGGCGTTTGCCCCTATGCATTCTCAACTATTTGGTATGCAGTGTCAAATGGCTTCAATTTTGAATGAATGGTTCCGCTCCCGTGCACAAAGCCAACGCAATCACCAGAAGGCCCTGGCTGTTGCACGACGTATAGCTGCTGAACCAGTCGCTCAAAGAGTGCAAGATCCAATATGTGAAGCCCTTGTAGAGGCTACGGCTGCAAATGGGGCAAGACAACGCGTGAAGCTGTCAAACGACCAAAGGATTTGTATGAGCTATGGGGAGAATACGAGTTCGGGTTGGGGGGAGGGCTTAAAGCCCCCGAGAGACTTCACGACGGCCGAGCGCGGTGCTAATACGGTTGTATTCTCTCGTCGAAAGCTCTTCTGGGACGTCTTCCCTGGATTTGTACGGGCTGGATTCACCAGTGATGTTGCTATATACAGAGTGTACTCTACGTACGGTCGGTAACTATCGGTGACACCAATTTTGCTTGTCTACGGCACGACAAGCCACGCGGTGGACACCCTTCCCTTCGCTTGTAGATAACTGTTAGCCCAACTGCACCTCCAACTTTCAAACAATCATATCATCGTTGTATTCCGTGTTGCACTTTTTGCCGATATTTATACAGTACGGAATTTACGCGAGTCAAGGGCACGGCAATGCTTACTGAATCGAGAGCACAACAACCGTGGTTATGACTACATCGCCCCTAATGGGGAGTCCGGTACCATTGAGCCAACTGCTTCTTGTGAGGTTCTACCCTATGATAACCTATCCTACTGCAAAACAGCATCGAGTGCAGTCTGCCAGTGTCCAGTGCCCCTTTCAGAGACACCACCCACTGGCAGTGTCCTACCATCCTACACGCTATTCTACGTCTCGTTACTGGCACACGGCTTCACGGTCGCTGGCTCCATCGTGTGCTGCATTATGCTGAGGACCGTATGCAGAAGGATATTGCTGGTTGTGAGGTGCCAGGCTTGTGCGAACGCGCAAGGACTCAAGGTGTGTATGGCTATATTAGGTTATTATATCTAATCTACTTTGCGGAACGCTGCGCGAGGTAGCGCTGGTATCTCACTTCTGCTTTTGCAGTACGAGACACACGCGAGAAGCCGCGCTACCAAGCATTGCAGTCTTGTCGGTGCTTTGCCTGGCAATCACTGTCTTATGATCTTCTATCAGCAAAACTTGCTCTATAAGTGTATTGATAGCTTAACAACTAAATGGCATCTACACTACTAAGTGGAGGACACTTAGAGAGCAACTCAGTGACGAACCCTACGTCTTCACAGGTTATGAGCCGAATCATAGCTCAGCATTTGACTGACCAAGGCTCTGATTCGAGAAATACCTCAAGCGGTAATTTGACGAATAAAGATCAAGCTCAATTTATATTGGGAGGAATTAACCAAGGTGATCCCTGGCGTGTCACACTATCGAGTGAAGAGGCGGAAAGTATCATTCGCTCATTGGCTGGTATTCCGGATGGGCGACCCGGCATCCAGTTCATTCTAGAATCTTTCCTGACGAACAGCAACAGCTCTCAGCTGGCAGTTGCAAATCCTCCGCTGACCCCAAACCATGGAGAGACGGCAGCAGGAACTCAAACCCGCCACGGCGCCACCCCTCGGTCGACATGGCAGAAAGATACAATAATGATGAGTTGATCGCCTGCACCAAGGTGATCATCAACTCTCAAGTGAAGCTGCCGAAACATCATACCAAGGGCGATTATAAGGCGTGGTACAGCGAGGTGTCGCTGCACTTCGACTCGCGCATGCTTAGCGACATTACCTAGGGCCCTGAGCGCAACGACGAGCAGGAAGGGCTGCGTAAGGCCAAGTACAAGGAGTGGTACGAGGCGCGAAAGAACAAGACGTTCTCTGCGCTCGTTCTCTCACTCTCAATGGATCTACGGACGGCATTCAAGAGAGATGAAATTCGTGACAACATGAACGCCGCCTGGATGTTGTACGAGCGCATCACGCAGCACTTCAAGGCTGGTGACGGCATCACCCCAGACTACTTGCTGCAGGAGTTGGTCACTCGTAAGTTGCAGCCTAATGAGGCGGTGAAGATCAACGGGGACGACATTGCGCGCAAGGTGACGCAGCTTCACCAAGCGAACGGCGAGTTCACCGAGTGGCAGCATGCAAGCTTGCGTCGGCAAGTTCCAGGACCTCGCACGCGAGCACGGTGACTGGATCAACAACTACGACCGCACGTCGTTGAGTTTGGTAGAGGCGTTGCAGCGCCTGCGTGCGGCTGAGTATCAGCGCACCCAGTTCCGGGTGCAGACTCTGCAGACGGCACTGTAGAGCGTGCAAGTTGCGAACGTGAACGTCGGTCAAGGACAAGAACAAGGACAAGGGCAACACGGTGGACGCAAGCGCAACCAGAGACAGCGAAAAAGAGCAAGACTGTGGCAGACAAGAAACAACACAGTGCGTGTGCGAACTGCCATGGTGAGGACCACTGGTACTTCGAGTGCACGGAGAAGACCGGCATATATCTGTGAGCCGACCTCGCTGCAAAGTTGGCGCAGCGGAAGAATATGAAGTCGCAGCAGACCAAGCATCCTGTGTCGCTGGTGAAATTGGTGCGACGCGTGGAAGTGGTTGGCAGTGGCCAGCATGGCCTGTCTGCTGGGCTGTGCCAGCCGTCCTCAAGTGCTGATACCATTGATCTCACGTGTCATGATGACCAAGTAGCTCCATCTCCCGTCTACTCTGCTACGACGCGTAGTGATGAAGAACAATCTATGCGTCCTACAAGACGTGCGTGTACACACGAATCTGGTGCTGGCACTAGTAATAGTTCAAATGTACCTTCGATGCCATAGCAATTGCAACTGTAGCCAAGTGCTGCTGTTGGCCGTTCGCGTGCTGATGGCCAAAGACACATGCCACCAGCTTTACCGCTTGCTGTGCCGCGCGGTGTGCAGAACCAGTGGGAACGCGCCTTACCGCAAGGGCAGTCGCCGAACTGGGTGGGGAGTCAATACTGTACTACGTGGGCCAAGGGTCATGCAGTATGCGAGGGTGCAGCCGTCTGAGCCAGGGTACAACCAGGATGGACCATGCGTGGTCTGCCTGTACCAGGGGATGACTTCAGGGGCACCAACGCAGATGTATGCGGACGCCAAAAGCTGCCAAAGTCTTACGACTATGGACCACCGATACTTAGTCCCTATGAGATGGGGCGACGCAGTTTTAGACCTGACATACAAGGTCCCCAAGAACAAGGACGTGGACAGAGCCGCTCACCACCACGATTTTTCGACCGCGGCAGATCACCGCAGCGAGGACAAAATTGTGCAAAATCTCAACATCCACGTTGGCGTGGCAGATCGCCTCGTGGGAACTTTGGGCCAAGAGGGCCACCAAGTCACTACGGACCACCACCACCAATGCAAAGGGATGGACCACCTCCTACGTGAGGTCCATCACCAGGCCGTGGTAACTTCAACCAAAACGGATGCAAAATGACTACCGTGGACGAGGCATGTCGCCACTGCGTGGTGAGTAGTCACCGCGCCGTTTTGGTCGTCGAGATGGAAACCAGTTGCCAAGGACGCGGCATGTATATGCGGTGAACCGGAACGACCAAGGTATGCAATCTACGACAAATCCTGGAGACCCAGTCGAGTGGACCCTTGATTCAGGCTTATAGGCCAACATCTGCGGGGGCCTATCATTGTTCAAGACGATAAGGGAGGACAGGACGAGTCGACTGGACTTTGCGAACGGAACGACTGAACATGCAAAATATGTGGTACTGTATTACTGCGTGTTGTTTACCAGGTCACTGGAACTCTGGATGATCGACTTCTGTAGGACGTCGTCTATACGGAGAACGCCAAGGTCTACATACTTCGTCTGGGTTATTTGCAAACGACGGCAGATATGTTCGGCAGACCGGCAGACGACTTGACTTTCCAAGTCAGAAACGACTTTGAAGTTTGAGATGAGAGCGAACATCTATCACTTGAAGACGGAACGTGTAGCAGGTGTGATGATGATGGCAGTCCTGAAGCAAGAGCTCGATAGCAAGAGAAGTATGGAGCTGCTGCACCAGATATTTGGGCACATGAGCATGAACACCATCCAAATTTTGGCAAACAAACTTGATGTTGGAGTTTAAGTGAAGGAACGAGGCTTAACTCCCTGCAAATGGGTTGCCTGTGCTAACGAATAACCTTCGCTCGTGTACATGTCCGAAAATCGTTACCTTTGGAAAAGCTTATGGTGGACGTCTGCTCGGTGAGTGAACCGACAGTCGATGGAGCAACAATGTTCCTGTTGGTGTTGGATGAAGCTACGCGCTTCAAGTGGGTCTACTTGATGAAGGCCAAGTGTGAGGCGACGTGGCACATCAAGGTGCTGGCGAATCTCCTGCGTGTGCGCTTTCCAGAGCAGCCGTGCACCGCTTGCATTCCGACCAAGGTGGTGAATTTATTGGTGGTGAATTGACAGAGTTTTGCGGAGAGCAAGGTATTGAGCTCACGACGACCAATTCTTACTCACCTCAAGAAAATGGCATTGTGGAAAGAGCAAACGGTATTGTATTACCACGGCTTAGAGATATGCTGACAACTACGCGCTTATCTAATTTCCTATGGGGAGAGGCGCTGTTGCACGTTGTGACGACGCTAAACCACTTGCCAACCTGACTGCTGGGGCTGGTCTCACCTCCCAAACGATTGTGGAAAGAGGCACCTGGACGTGATGACTTGCGGACGTGGGGATGTCTGACATATGTGCGAATCCCATCAGAGTCAAGACAAAAAAAAAGAAGTTATCGCCACGAGCAAGACTAAGTTTATTACTAGGTTATGGAACTTCTACTCCTGGGTACAAGTTTCTGGACTTGCGCCAGAGGCGCAGGTAGTGACCGCACGAGGCGGTAACGATTCCATGAGGAATTCACGTGCGAAGGCACCTATGCAAGACAATTGTTAGAGAATGGCTGTCTCGATGGAGATCATGAACTTCCTGAGAACGTACCTGTTGCTCGCATTAGGACAAGTATGGAGACGTATCTGTCCGACTGGAGTGTAGAGTTGGCTGCTAAGAAGAAGCAGCTCGAGTTAGTATCACTTGCTGCAGAACCTGCAGAAAACAACCAAAGTTCTGTTGAACATGAAGTGACAGAAGACTTACCTGCGAGTGCAAGCAGTGATGAGTTCGTGCATGGTGTTGTAACACCTACTGCAGAGAAGGAAGTTATCACGAAACCAAGTGAGGTGTCCAAGGCGAGAAAGCGCAAGCGCAACGCGCACAAGAAAAATGCTGCGGGGGAAAAGACGGATGAGGTTGCAGTCGAAGGCTCATCTGCAGATCCAAGTCTGAAGCGACCACGACGGAAGTAGAAGACAAACGTGCGACTGGCGGCCTACGTTGTTGGACATGTGTTGATTGCGGAGGAAGTGCCTATTCCTATGGCCTACAAGCAGGCACATGCAAGTTGACATTGCCCTTAGTGGAAGACTGCCATGTTAGCAGGGCTTCCGTCATAAAAACCTGGAAGCTTGTGCCAAGGAAGACTGCGAAGAATGCCAAGGCAATCACCTGTCGCTGGGTGTTCGCTGTCAAACGAGACGAGCGAGGCCCTGTGAAACGGTTCAAGCCCAGATTGGTGATACATGGATTCAAACAACAGCAAGGGGTGACCTACAACGAGACATATGCACCTTTGATTCGCTTCGAAGCTATTCGTGCTGCTATCTACTTCTCTGTGCAGCGAGGTTGGGATATGCTGCGGTACGACGTCAGGACTGCGTTCTTGTACGGGGATTTGGAGGGCTCATTTTCATGGAGCAGTCGCCATGGTTCTAAGTTGACGGACAAAACTACATCTGCCGACTGCTGAAAAAGACTGTACGGCGTGAAGCAGGCGCCTAACATCTGGAACAAGACACTACATGCAAAGCTAATGACGATGGGCTTCACAAGGACCGACTCCGATTATGGTTTGTATGTATTGGTGGAGATTGGCGAGGTTGAACTACTACTGACCGTTAACGTGGATGATCTACTGCTGATGGG
>NBNE01001467.1:0-12444 GCA_002215365.1 Phytophthora megakarya | reverse complement strand
ACTGAAACTTGCTGCATTATCGTTACGGACAATGCACCTAAGGGTGAAATTAACACTGGAATGCACGGCCTTGATGCCACAGGACTAAAGGAGAGCGAGTTGGATCATCGCGGCCTCCACAAGAAAGGAGAGGGCGAGTCGGATTATCGTGACCTCAATGGAAAGAAAGGAAACTGTATTCAAGGAGGGCCTATGACTAACCTCTACGAACGCTTCTTCACTGAAACCGAGCTTGAAAAGCTTGAACAAGGCGTCTGCGGAGACGCGCGTGAAGAGCCTGAGGGGTATGATAAGGAGTTGGAAGAGCGGTTGTACCATCTGGATGAAGTGGAGCTATACCGTCGGATTAAGGCGTACGCTGAAGCTATGAACTTCCAATCTGGAAGAATTGAGTGTCGCGTTGGGTATCCCTGTGGCCATGCTTGAGAAGACGAAGGATGTTTCAAGGGGCGAGCTCTCGACGGCGGAATATTGGACTGAGTAGTATTCGCGAACGCTAGCTAAGTCGAAGTCAAGCCAGCCAATAGGGACTATAAGAGCATCCTGGATGATAAGTTAGATATGAAGTAGGATGCGACGGTGGTGACTAAGCCGAACGCAGTTGGAGCCAACAACATACCTAAGCGTTCTGAACTAGAGCGAGGCGTTATGAGGAACGTTTATGCTGGCTTACGGAAGACAAGTCGAGGAAATGTGTGGAGATTGTGTCGCCTGCAATTGTATGGTATGGCACGATCCCTTTTAGATGGAGAACAGTGATTCGACAGTTACTCTACGATGAACTCAGAAAGGAGATTCAACACTGTGAACCGCATGATCTAATGAATTGGATATGCACGAAGGACGGTGAAGAGCAAATGCGGGTTATTTTGCTCAAAGAAACGCAAGGAGTGGTCAATGTAAGAATTTCGTGTTTAATTAACTGGTTACGATACTACTACTATAATGAAGCTCCTGGGATCGTTGCAAAGCTACTGACCCGTGACCATGTTGAATCACCTGTGGATGGCAAAGGTTGCGCCAAACCCAGAAGGATGGCGTTCGTTCTAAGTGGTGTGTCGACTCCTGTAGAGTCTGAAGCTGTGCACCACAAATATGAATTCGTGCCGAGTTAGCGAGTCCGCGGTGTATGCCGACCTGGGATTCACACTATTGTCAAGATGCGGTAGTGGATGACGAGGATCGAGCCGTTCCGGAAGGCAAACGTGTCATCTGAAGTGTTGGTGGTTTTGAAGCACTCTATGGTGGCTTCATAGACTGTTGTCCGTCTGAAAAGCTTATAGATTCTAGTGCTATCGCCAGTCTGGTACACGAACGGGTGTTGCATCGTGTGGGACGCGCCGATGAACCACTACGAGCTTATAGTGGTAGCTTTGATAGCGTGTCGGGACATTCGATCCAAATCCGTGGAGTTATCGACTTACCTGTGACGCTCGGATCCGTAGAGAAGACACTGTCGTTCGTGGTTGTGAACCATCTCCACTTGGATGCGATTTTGGGGACGGATACATTGAGAGCTTTCAGGACTGTGATCGACTTGGAAGAACAAGCGTTGATTCTAAAAGAAAATGGTGAAGTTGTGCCGCTAAGAGATAGTCGTATTGAGGAATGTTACGGTACGGATATTGCGACTACGGTGAAGTTAGCGCCTGGCAGCCAAGCACTTGTGCGTGCTAACGTGAAAGATCGAGTGGGTCCTGAAACTACCGTGCTCAACAAAGGCATCGCTGATAGTGATAATTCATTGCGGGTTGCTCGTACCCTATGTACCGTCCTGGATGGACAAGTAGTCGTGGAGCTATGTAATACGTCGACAAAAGAACTCGTGGTTACGAAAGATCATCAGATTGCGGTTGCTGTGGTGGTCCCGAAGACGGCGTTCCAAGGTGAGCAAGAAGAACCTAGTGATATGATGACTGGAGCGTACGTGGCTAACGCCGCTAGACCTGCCTCCGAAGGAAACGACGTGGATCCAACGCAAAAGACTCTTAATGAGCGTCCGAGTGACGAAATGAAGGTTTAATTTCATAACACAGATATGGATGAAAAACAGTTCGAATTATTCGCGGCGATGTGCATAAATTCACTGATTTATTTGTTGAAACTTCTAAGCGACCTGGGCGGACGGACCTGCTCAAATTCAAGATTGATACGGGGTCTCATGCTCCGATCAAGTCACAGCCGTACCGCGGTTCCAAAGTCGAGAGCGACGTTATGGAAGCCGAGTTGGGGCAGTACTTAGACCTAGGATTCATTAAACCATATGTGAGCCCCTGAACCAGTCCGGTGCTGATGATTCGAAAACCGGACGGTGGGGTCTGTTTCTGCGTTGATTATCGAAAATTGAATGCCGTCACTATCAAGGACAGTTATCCGATGCCCTTGATAGATGACATTTTGGATGTTTTAAGCAAGGCAAAGCTTTTCTGGACAAAGGATATCGTATCGGGTTACTGGAATGTACCCATGGATCCTGACAGCATTGAAAAGACCGCTTTCAGGAGCAAATTTGGCCTTTACGAATGGCTGGTTATGCCCTTCGGCATTACAATGCGGTCCCTGTGTTTGAACGATTAATGGAAAATGTGTTGGTGGATCTAAGTGGAGGACTTGCTTCGTTTATTTAGACAACTGCTTTGTCTTTAGTGATGATTTTCCTACTCACCTTGTTTGAGTACGGCAAGTCCTTGAGAGGTTTCGAGCTGTGGGCTTTAAGATCAAAATGAAGAAGTGACATTCGGGCAGGAACCAAGTGACGTTTTTGGGCCACATTGTTACGTCTTCAGGGATCAGGAATCCTACCGAACCCCGACAAAGTTAAGGCAGTGATGAACGTAGCACGACACCATGACCCGTACACGGTTCGTGCGTTCCTGGGCATCACCAGCTACTTTTGACGGTATATACCTATTTTCGTAAATATGGCGGCTCCGCTAGAGTGTTTAAAGGGAAAGGGAACCGTCTTTCGCTGGAATGAGGATTGTGAGGTGGCGTTCAACCAACTTCAGAGGAGTTTGGTGCGCCATCCGATTTTGGTCTACCCTGACTTCTCTAAGAGGTTCAAACTGTACGTGGATTCATCACATTTGGAGTGGGTGCTTCTCTTATGCAAGAAGTCGATGGCCGCGACCGTGCCGTCGCGTTCACTAGCAAGATACAAGTCGGTTCTCAAAGACACTGGATCGACAAAACTAATGGGACTACTGAGATTGAATGCTGGGGTGTGGTCTGGGCCACGAGGACGTTTCAATGTTTTCTCGACCACAGTGAGTTCGATTTATTTACAGACCACCAAGCACTCACTTGGACCTTTAGTGAGAATACAAGGACTACGAAGGCCAAGTTGGCAAAATGGGCGATGGAGTTCTCCCAACTCCGGTTCAAGATCCACCACAAAGCAGGAACGCTCATGGGTCACACGGATGGATTATTTAGACTTAATCACTTGCCTACGACTGGTTTGACTAAGTGCTGTTAGGCGTCGACGTATAAGAGCTGTACCCAGGGCTCCCACGATTGTCAGACATAGTGGAGCGTGGAAGGGAACTGCTACTTCTGCTACGCCTGGTGCTACTTCTCCGAACGCCTCAGGTGACGTTGTCGTCAAAGTCGGGGAGACTACTTCTCTTGGAAGATGTACCCTGCCTGAAGACATTGACGAGGATGTTCGAGGAGTCAGCAACAACGAAGAGACGACTACACTCGAGAGTTTCAATCCGCTTGAAGACGACAGTGTGAACGTTAGCGGGGTTGATGACAGTGGAGTCGACGACGTTGTGGATTTGACACATGATGAATGAGTGAGAAAGATCGACCACGGGCGGTCACTCAAGAAAAGCTTGGAGAAGAAGAAGAAGGATTTGATGAGTTCGACTGGCGGTCCCATAAGACACTTTTGACCTCGTCAGTGAGCAGTTCGTCGCGGAGCAACTACGGACTCCTTGGATGGTAGCAATGAAGGCATTTTAGAGAACGATGCTCTCGCGATGGACTCGCAACTCCGAGTATAAAATTCTGCGGATGGATCCACAGTTCGAGATGCATAATGGTGTGTTAATGCAACGCGTCCGCCTTCGTGCTCGAGCTGGATCTGCCAACACGAAGCTTCTGCCTGTGATACGGTTGAACTTCATTGAGACGATGTTTTACTTCTGTCACGGTGACTTGATGTCGGCACACCTTGGAAAGACGAAGACGCTCGAAAAAGTTCGACACCACGCGTACTGGTCTGATGGGAAATAAGATGTCGCCGAGTACGTAAGGTGCTATCATATCTGTCACGGTGGAAAAAGCTCTCGGTCATGGCGAGCCGGTCGAATGCAGCGAATGCCAGTAAAGGAATTATCTGGACCATTTTCGTTGGTCGTTGTGGACGCTATTGGTCCCTTGTCTACTACTGAGAGAGGCAACAAGTATATTTTGGTTTTCGTTGACTATTTCACAAGATGGGTGAGACTTTCGCCAGTCAAGCTTTGGATACTATTGCTTTCGTTAATGTGAAGCTTGACGGTGTTATTTGCCGTCATCGAGTACCTGAACAACTACTTAGTGATCGATAGACAAATTTCACGTCGGAGTTGGCGCGTTCGTTATACCAGATGCTGGGCATCAAGAAGCTCTTTTGTGCAGCGTACCACCCACAGACACAGGGGTTGGTCGAATGCGTTAATGGTATATGTTGAGGTTGTTTGTACACGAGACGCAGACGGATTGGGTCGTCTACCTCCCAAGTTTGTCTACAGACCGCCGTTCCACGAGGCTTTGAGAGATACACCCTTCTTCTGCCTGTACGGACGCGATCCTGTACTTACGTTGGATCTGGCGTTTTAGAAAACTACCAAGAACTGTAAGTCTAATGAAGTGACGAACTATCGCCGACAGCTCTACAAGTCCCTACATAACTCAAGAAGAATGGTTGAACGACAGTTGATTAAGGCTCAAGACCAACACGCACTACGTCTACAAGATCAGAAAGCAGTATCCTATGAAGAAAGTGACTCTGTGTGGGCGTTTCAACACTTCAGGGCGAAACGCGGCGAGAAGAAGACCAAGCAATTGGCGTTCTCCTGGCATGGACTGTACCAGGTTCTAGGCCAAATCGGGGAGAACGCCTACCGTATCGCGATTTCTCGCCACCCTGATAAAGTTGTGACCGTAAACGTGAATCGCTTGAAAATGGTCAAAGGGCGTTGGAGCAGACCATACAATGCTGAAGCTCCTGTGACTACTGCAAACGATGAAAGTGAAGGTGATGGAGTGAGCGGTGCTCCTCCTGTTGAATATGATGACCCCCTAAGTGAAGAAGATCTGCCTGCTGACAGCTATTTGAAGCGTGTCGTTATTGGAAGTGACGAGACTGCGTCTTGGTAGAAGTCACCGAAGATGGCTTGCTGGATGGAGTCGTGGTGGTCATGGTCGTAATAGCGTTCTTTGTTGCGATCGGCGAGGTGGTGACGGTCGTCATGAAACTGATGGAACGAGTTGCACTTGGAAACGGATTGCGTGTAGCCGGAGATGGAACGGGTGTCGGCGGTAGTGGCGGCAACAACATTACCGAGTCATCGAAAATTGCGTCGGTGCGTCCCTCCTACACGACCTTGGCCAATGCGTCCAGATGTTGAATTCCGCGCGACCGCGTGTTGCTTTGAAGTGAGGTTCTGAGTTGTGTCCAGAAGGTCTCTTGACAAGCGCGTTCGTCGGTTGGAGTGACGGCTTGAGTGAACAAAACGTCGAGCAGCGGCTTGAGATAGTCCAAGTCCTGTTGCTTTGGTTTTTTGGCCATTGTCGAAGTCGAAAAGGCAAATGATAGCGCGGTGAAGCGATGACGGAGGAATGAAGCTTGGGTGCCGAAGACGCAATTTGTGAAATGAAGAGTTGCTTTGAACTATGTGAAGTTGAATCACCAATAAAAGCCTTCGGAGAAAAGTGATTGAGAAGAATCTCGGCAAAAAGAGGGAACGGTACGACATCTAACGGGTAGACATGGAGATTTCAAGAACTTTTCATTTTGCAAACGTTATTCACCGAACTACGATGAGCTATGGAGTTCTCGTGGACTGATCCGTAGCAGTCTGGTGTTGGAACGCACATCCTGCTACGTGGATCGTCCTTGGTATATCTACTTGGGTACTGACGACTCCTGTGCGAAACGTGACGTGGGTGGTCTGAGACTGTGCGCTTATGCGTGTGGATTGTTTTGCTACTTCTGCGGTGATCGCTATTTGACAGCTGTGTGTGAACAAACGGCTACCCTTAGTTCTACTGACTACGCCTGGGCTGCTATTTCCCTGTTATTCTTGGTTCCGATTGCAGTTTTGGAGGACCATGAATATGAGTTTGGTTCGTTCAGACGAATGTGGAGCAAGTGGTGGGAATTTTTACCTGATACCCTACAAAGTTCTTGGATTGCTATGGTTCACTACGCTCAAGCCATTGACGAAGCATGGATGTACGTGGCTTATCGAGCCAGCGACGGTTGCTATGGTGGATATATTGTTGTGACGTTTGTGGCGGCTGTGATAGTGCACAGTCCGCGGGTTTTGTACGACGTACTGAAAGGACTACTACATGGACCAGTTGGAGTGGCTGTAGCCCTCACTGTGTGGTGCGTCTGGTACGAGTTTGACACTGTGGTGTTTCGAATTTCTCTGATAGTCTTGGATTGTGAGTTATACAGCCGACTGCTACGTAGTTTTGAAGTGCGTGTTCTCACTGGGACTCCGAAGCTTGTGATGAATGCTGGAGTCCAGGGGATGTAACAGCGAGTAAGCGTGCGAGAGAAGAAGAAGCCGCGATTATTGGACGACTTTGCGGTGTGACTGTGGACCCTACTCCAACGAAGAATGATGTGGAAAGGGACTCTGAGTTGATTACAATAACGGTGGATAATGGAGAGCGAAGGCCGTCGGACGCTTGTGTCCCAGAGGTGCAAGTCGTGGGTTGTTGCGGACACCAACCAAAAGTCGGGAAGAGTTGTCTCGCATCAGGTCCAGCAGCGTCCCGCAAGGACAAGTTGGCCAAGTTATTGGAGGTCGTAGAGGAGACGTGTGCCGAAGAGTGGCGGAAGATCGATGCGGTGCGGACGACCTGTTTTGCTCATCACCGTGAGACAAGTTAGTGAACGAGTGTTGAAAGTTTAGCGCGGTGCGAGTGCAGTTGGAGGTTAATTTTATGACTGTGTTGAAAATTCGGTGGATGGCAGAGCTTTGAGCAGCGAGTGGACACAGAAGCGAGGGACTCGTCTAGCGTTGCGAGAAGTTTGGTTTCAGTTTCGGATTTGCTTCGTCGAGCACAAGTTAACAGACAAACAAATTATTTTTAATTTTTCGTTTTAGGGTTCCGATCGTCTAGCATTAGGTAGGCTCTGCATACTAGTCCAACAGCTGAAGGTACCACGTACGGTCCTGAGGCGAGGTAAATCCGTGACAACCTCGCTGACTGAATTCAGTCACTGAAGATTTTCAATCACCTGCTACTACATGTACGTGCACAACGCCAAATTCCCACTTATCCAAATGGATACAATAGAGTTCCGTTTAGGAGGCCTAGTCGCCAATTTGTACGTTGTATCGGATATTATTGAACACATCTCCATTATTCTAATCCTGTTAGAATGGATACATCATAAACTTCATGGAATTTTTTGGATTTTCTTACATGTGTTACACAGCACCATTGACAGTAAACCAGAACACTACATGTGCGACCAAGGTCGCAACTACATAAAAAAATACTTCAATATATCCTCACAACATCCGCCTGCCTAGGTGGGATAAATGGACTACTCGGTAGTCATAAAAGCGACTGACGGATAACCGAAGAATTAACTTGTAAAAATCTCACGCTCAAGCAATGTAGGAAACTCTGACCTCGTGCTATTCGCAAGCAGTGATTATAGTAGGAGTTGATTGTCGCTTTTAACGAGAGTTGGATAATGGATCATTATTAATCATTATTAATGATCCATTGCTTCATTATTTTATACAATAATCAAAATAGAAAAAATAGCTTATTTTCCGCCTGCTATAAAACTTTTTTTATTTTCGCACTCTCGAATAACGCCACGATTTGATTAGCTGAAACCCCGCAACCCCCATAGGGTAAAGTTCGCTACAATGCTAGGTCATGGTACGATGTTTGTTTGAGGCCGTTTTAGTATCAGAAATGACATACAAAGCATCTAAACGTTTGAGGGACATGTTTAGATGGTTCTAGAAGAGCTGCCGAAGGAAATTTTATTGGGTTCAACCATAATAAACTATATAAATTCACATTCCCTACACTGGGTTTCTTCTTATTTTATCACTTTACGAAAGCCTATGTTCCTGTTTTTCCTGGTATTTTGAAAAAATGCATAAAACTTCTGCCATTGATGTGACATCAAACTCCAATACCATGGAGTTCACCTGTAGTACCATCAAGATGGTTAGCATAGCCAGATCAGCAGCTTTTACACACGAACGATTAAGGGTTATTCTCCGATGAAGGTTTGGATGTTGTTAGAACAACAAACTTTCAGCGGATGGAATCGGTTTTGCTACGTTATTTCATCGGCTCACACCCACTGCTGTTTGCATCACCTCGGTAGAGTAAGTCTAATTTAGAGCTCTGATACCTTTTTGAATGAATAGGAGCAACGACAAGAGCCTCCACGCCCAATACTTGGTGCAGTTTGAACTCGCCATGACATCATCTGGGACCAATAGCTAAGATTTAACGATTTAACATCAGACCAGCGATGTTCCGCGCTTTTTAATTGATCGACCATACGTAAAAGTTGCTGAAGTTGCAAGTCGTTTGAGCGAGGATTAAAAAAGAAATTCGACTCCGAATAGTGCTCGTTTGAGGACGTCCATTGTATGTCTTTTGCTACTAAAAGATGCCTGGTATGTAGACTCAGAAGTTGTCAACTCAAATTCGTGATTATTGGAGTCATACAAACAGCGATTAAAGCAGTCGTAGGGGCGGGTCTTAAGACGCAAGAAGTTGAGCTACCTTAGTCGGTGGTGGTTGTATTGCTGCCAGTCCACGGGTCTTCTTCCCTCCACTTGGCGACGAATGGGTATTGTGATTCACCCATTCGCTTGCCCACATCTGGAAATTTGGTACGCATCAATTCCTGGAGCAAGTCATTTACGATCACGTGACCAGTCTTGCTGAAGTGCAGGCCGTCGTGGAGATATGTGTTCCGTTCCGCCTCGGGCATGTTGTTGAAATGCGTATACACGTCCAAGACCGGGACTCCCGCTTTAGAGGCAGCCTGTACGCACGCACGAGCGTATTTTCCAGCCTCCGCATTAGAATGATCAACTTTACCCTTTTTTGCATCGGTTCGCTCTTGCGCAGCCTTGGCTCGAGCAGCATCATCCACGTGCGGTGGGGTGATCATCACGACTTCGGCACCTGGAGCTGCTTCCTTGAAGCTAGCGACCATTTTAAGAAGGTTCTCACTGTAGTCCGCCAAGGTGACGTGCATGTCTGCGTTGCTGCCATTAGTTAAGGCTGCGTCGTTGCTTCCGAGCCACATCGTGATGACTGACGGTTTGTACGTGCCGCTTTTGAGTTCCTCTTCGAGGGTTGGCTGGATGTATTTGAGCCACCACCTGATCACAAAAGAAGCAGATGAGTACAAAGCACCAAGTCAATGTTTTGATGAACGAAGATGTACCTGGTATTGTATCCCGAGAGTCCGCGAACGATGACATCGTACGACTGAGAGAGTTGGTAATTAAACAACGTAACCCAGCCACCCAAAGCCGGATCGGTACCATGGTCGGTAATCGAGTCGCCGGTAAGTAGAATCTGTGGGCGATTGGGCTTGATATCAGCGTCGGCCAAAACGGTGGCCTCCCGTGCGTCAACAGCCCAACCAGCATTGGCTCCAACGGTGGCGAGAAGCAACAAAACCCGAAGCAAATTTAGTGGTGACGTCATGACTTTCCCAGGAAAATTACGTTGTGTGGTCATGCATGACTTCATCAGCTCACTGTCGTAGTGTTTGTGGTGACCATTAAAGCCCGAGTAGCTCAATCCGCAGATGTGCTGCGCTGGCGATGCGACGATAGTGGATCATCCACGTCTGGTGTATGCATGATCCCGAACTCTTCGTAGACGTGTGCATCGAACATGTATTATAACAATGTAATGAACCTCATGCTGTACTCCGGTATCGCAACAGGGAGACGGACCAAGTTTTCAGTGGTAATCATCTGGAGTCTATTTTTTCTCAGAGGTGCACCAGCAATTACATTCGCGAACGATGATATCGAAGTACTGCTTTGTGTGGAGTTGATCCTCTAATGCGTAGTGGTTCGTGAAACATAGGGCAAACTCTTCACCTTTTTATAAGGGAGATGAAGTCGAGACTTTGTAAAGTTTTACGGCAAACGACGTCAGATCAAAAAAACCATTCTATCAAGTGGTACAGTAGACTGTCGTATAGTTTGCTGCTACAAATCCATACGTTAAACAATATATAAGTAATTGCCAATGCCTAATTTCTCTTCAATATGTTGAGATACCTAAACGAGGCATCTGGAGAAGGTAAAGTAATCAGACTGTCTATCCAGGATAGGCCTGGTAATCAAGACGTATCATTGACGACATACGGTACATTAAAATATTCAGTGTGACCTTTGTGTCGAGCATACTAGAATAGCAGAGTTGCAGGTGCAAGGTCCTATACTTCTCTTAGATTCCTTCATTAGTCTATTGTATCTCTTGCAGCTACAATACCGTAGCCGAGTAGTCTAACAAAGCCATCCAACCAAGGTACAGTAGTCTATGTACTCAGTACATTGTACTGTACTCGGTTTGCAGATCTGTAGCTTCATGTCAGTGTTACAGCTACGAATGTCGCATGTTGCAGGACTTCTACCATATCTCTCCTCCATGCATAAAGAGTACGTTTTATCAAATGTACCTGTGTGGTAATATTTAATAGAGGTTTGATGCTTGCACGCTCGATAGTTACAAAGTGAGAAGAATTTAGTAAATAAGTAGGTTTCTTTGAAACCGTTGCTGCGTTATTATTATTCGACGTGATCAAAAGCACAACTACATGTGATCCACATGGTGTAGCTGCCAAGTTGGTAGTGCCTATCATTGTCTATAAACATATTCAACCAATAATTTGTAACAGATTTTTTGTTTCTCAAGCACACGACTTCCAGTCATCCAATCATTTCGAGGTGTAATCATTGGGAACCTGTTTTCAAACACTGGGAAGTGCTCGTAACGAACACTTCCCGTAATTGAATTTTGAAGACACTTGATGCATTAATTCAGGCTACGAACCCTAACAAGCGGTAGCCGAAGAAATCCGAGAGACTTGGGGAATGAAAATGATAGCGCGCTGATCCATTTTCTAGCGGTGATAATATATTACGCAGGGATTGTATAGATGGATGGAAATCGTACATTTCGACTGATGGTAAAATTAGAAATATTTCTAAACTATTTCTTGTAGGGTGTGCGCAATGGACATGAAAATGAAAGACAGGACGAATCTCAAAAGGCAACGTCTGTGATCCCCTTAGATGTTCTGGGCCGCGGCCATGGGGTCAAATGAGTTTTGGGGGTGCAATATTTTAAATTTGTTTTAAAAATTTTATGATTTGTCCGTTTCGACTTGCTTCTATGCTTTTTCACCGGCAGTTCTTGCAGCAAGCTCTACCTTCAAACCATTTATTGTTTTCTATACGCTTTGTCCGTTTCGACTTGCTTCTATGCTTTTTCACCGGCAGTAACTGCCGGTGAAAAAGCATAGAAGCAAGAACTGTTCTTGCAGCAAGCTCTACCTTCAAACCATTTATTGTTTTCTATACCACTCTTCAATCCGATAATTTTTGCACAACTTGAGTGACTTCAGCAGAGAATAAATTGCGGTAACTTTTAGGAGAATGATCCCATTACCCCTTCAAGAATTCCACCTCACGTGAGTATAATGTTGGCGCTTACAAACTATAAGGATAAAATTGACGAAATGAAGGATTGCCTTGGTTCTATGTTTAAAAAATTCTAAATCGTCATATTAACGGGTCAGTAATGACAATAGAAGCTATGGAGATAGCCTTCGCGGGTGTACTGTCTCGCTCTAATTTGATTCGACCATCACTGTAGACTCCTGAGCCAGTGAGTGAAGCTGCTGTTGCCTCCAGCTCTGTGATGAACTCAGAGCTTTATATGTGGTCTGGTGGTTTTCACCGAGTCCCAATGGAGTCCATTTTGCGCGCAGGGGCCATTGGCGTGATTTGGCAACAGTGGTGTCTAGGTCTGCCACCTTTACGACTGCTCACTAAACATGATATAAGGACTAGATTGAAAGCTGTTCGATTCGCTGAACTACAACGCACTAAGCGTTGTAGTTCAGTTCCATTGATGCGTTATGCTCAAGTTAAAATCTGGCTACCATTTCAATTAAAATCGAACAAGGCAAGAATACGT